>JAPMOB010245988.1:0-25266 GCA_029875015.1 Lepomis gibbosus
ACATCTACATGTTCTTTAGAGTTTGCATTGTTGTCATGATTATTTATGTACTTGATTACATGGAAATTGTGAACTGAGACAACATGGAGACAATGGACCACTGAATTGCATTTTCCTGTTATGCTCTCTTTAATTTTGTGCTTTAGGCTATTTCTTTACTTTACCAGCATACTCTGATTCATTGAACATGCAGAATTTACTAACTGCCAAATGTCGCTGTACTAAAAATGTACTTAAATTGGATGAAAACTTGCAATCAATACATTTGCGTACCAAAACTTTCTTTTAAAGAATTTAAAGAATTTTTTTATCACTTTGAGTTACATCTTTTGTGAATACTAGATTTAGTATTCAATAATCAACAGAAAAAAGACCCTTAAAAGGCAAAGTTGGTAAATAATGAGACATAAATCCAAGTGAGAAGCTTTTTATGGACAGCCATTCATTTTTTAAATTGACTTTGTTTCCACAGTAAATCCCATGGTCTTTGGCACAATAATTACACCAAACAAATCAGTGCAACTGTGCCAGATGAATTTTCCCAGGAAAGACATTCGAGACACTCTGTATTCAAAACAACAAATGCAATTTAAGTTTTCATAAGCAGAGAAGGCTGAAAGCTGTTGTGTTACATAAAAATCAAATCAAATCATGAAATCATTTTTTTTATCATATACACCATCATCATATACACCACCTCCCCCTCCTTGTCTTTTCATATATATTTTAAAATTTTGCTGTTGTTTAAATATTTTTTGAAACTTGTTCACATGCACTAATCCATGCCAGGCCTACTAGCACTCAGCTGGAGTGCCGGTCTCCAGAGGATTCTCCTCTGCATGCACCTAAAGCAGCAGAAAGCAGCCCATTAACATTCAACATGAGATTCACAGAGAACCGGTCAGCTCTTCTAATAATGTTAGCACATTATTGATCATTAGCAATGCAGTACTATAAAGCATTTGGGGGAAAAAGCACGTGGATAGAGTCAAATTGAGATTCATTCATGTATTCTCCATTATAAATTTGGCAAAGAAAGCCATCAATCCTCAAGTGTATCTCTTAAGTTTCCCTTTTGTTTACTTTTGCATTTTGGATTCCCTGCATTTTGTATAAGAGCATTTTGGGATTAAGGCGTTATGTTGGATCTTAAATTGAGACAATTGGGACTGCTGGTTGCCCAGTGACCAGCATTTACTCTTCATGATGCAACAATAGACCTCTTAACTTTGACATTTGAGCCAGTATGGAGGGATGTATGTACTGTATTCGCATGCCTGAGAAATGACAAAGCCTATAGAGTATTAAACCCAAATACAGCTTTAGTGATCCTGTGGGCAAGTTTAGGCAATTATGGGTTATTTATGGTATCTATTGGATGAAAAGATTCTGTAGCCCCAAGGCAAGCTAAGCAGGCTCACTCTCTTAAAACACAATTAAAGATAAACACATAATATTATGCTAAAATGGTACTTTCTAATGTTACAGAACAGACAACATTACAAAAGCAACAGCCAAGGAAATGTCAGAAGAGAAAATTACTTGATCAAACACTCTACAGTGATATATGGTTATGCCTTTCTTGCACGCTGGAAAGGTTTATTTTTATGATGAAATAATCAAAATGTTTATCTGTGTCATGCTCAAACATAGTATAACTAGCACAACTAAATATGAGTCATAAAGACAGCAAACTCACTCACAACTACATACAATCCCACCATAAGATACTGGTCATGTCCATTGATGTATTCAAATACAATGCCCACACTCAGCCAGTTTGCTCCAGTGGCCAACCATGGTGCTGCAACTAAAAATCCTGTGCAGTCCAAAAGAGTTATTGTCAGGTAAGATTAATAACTTTTTCAAATTGATTATAAATTCTTAATTTATGAAGCGTTTATACTTGCAAAAGAAAAAGTGTGTGGTTTATTTCTTATGAATTTAACTTTTCTTTTGTAAGAGAAAGGATCTGTTGTTTTGTCTTTGACAAGTAACAAAGGTTGAGTTTAAATAACAATTATTCCTCAAAATTAAAGCACAATTAGTAGTAGTACAAAATGGCTCATTTTAGTCCTTTCGCACACACCATTAGTTCATAAATGTGGTAGTATTGGTGGTACCAGTATGAAATGAACCCCTGATCCCGGTGGTTTTAATGCCATGCTGTATCAAAACGTCCTTCCAGAGAAAAAGACATCAGCCATTGAACTTGAAGCCACAGGATAAATACACACAGCAGTCAATAGACTATTATGTTACTCTGAGATAAGGTTAATACCCTGGAGAGATCAGGAGGCAGGCCCTCACCGTGCGCCTCACAAAAGGTCAAACATATTCACTGTCTCCTCCCTGAAATTTTATTCACACAGCAGGCACCCCCTATGGGTTTGATGGGACTTGGCACTGTGGCCCAGCTTGGCTTACGTAAGCTTTTGAAATAGATTTAGATGCCGCAACTGTAAGACGGCCCAGGGGGAATGTGTGGGCACAAACACTTGAAAACTCTCCCACCACATTCAGTGTTTCTTTTCAGTTTGTAAGGACTGAGCTTAGTCGCCACAGGAAGGGATGAATGAGTTCTTCAAAACCCACCAAATACTCTCACGGTTCAGAGAAAAAAGAAAAAAAACCCACACACACATAAAGGTACTTGGTAGGTGTGCAATGTATACATGGACAGGCTGGACTTGATGCCGTCTCTAATATTCAATTCATGCAGTCAACTAAAATCTTCCATTGCAGAGGAGGTCATAGTTAAGCAAATAACGGTGTCTGTAAGTGCCTTTTTGTCACTAAAAAGCACAGTTAAGATAACCAAACTGAGATAATATTTAGCTAGGAAAATGGTCAGAGGTAAATAGTTTTGAGTCTTTTGAGGTCTGTGGAATCTGAGGTATGCAGGAACCGGTACTAGATGTGTTACCAGAAACCTGAAGTGAGAAGTGAGAGATTAGATGTCCTTTGGAGTTCACTGTTCCCATTTGTCAACACTGTGGAGAACGGTAATTGACTTTTAAAAGGCATGCACAGAATGCATTACTCAAACAGTGCTACTGAGAGTAGCTGAGATACAGCACAAGGCTATGATTGTGTTGACATACTAATTAGGGCCCGAGAATGAAACATGCGAGTCTCCTATTGAGATTGTAAGGAGTATTATCCTTTCTCCTATATGAATCGCAATTTTGACGGCCTATAGGTGCTCAAAAACTCACCAAACTTTGCACACACATCAAACGTGGCAAAAAATTATGTATTTTAAGGGTCTTACACATGGGTGTAGCAAAGTGGCTCAAAATGGCATAAAAAAGCCTCAAAAACCCATACCCTAAACTGAACAGGAGGTCTGCCATTTTGAATTGAATGTGCAATATTTTAACCCACATTAACTGTGAATTCTAAATCCATGGACAATTAAAAGTTGCACAAACGGTTATTATCAGTCGACAAGTTTGTCAGTGGCGTGTCGTCAAAAATCGATGATTTGCCATGAAACAAGAAGTAGTTATAACTTCAGTGTACATGCACACATTGGTTCCAAATTTGAGATAAATCATAATAGTCCCACTCTAAACAAATCCACATACCAATATTCACTCACAGTCATAGTGCCACCTGCTGGTAACAGGAAATGACACATTTTATACTGTAATGTACTACTCCAAGCAAGTTGGACATATCAACTTCAAAACTGTCCCAGAAAAACCTTAACACATTGATGAAGCCATGTTAAAAATCTTGTTAATTTGCAGTTAACGGCGTGGTGGTGGCGATGTTAAACTTTTCACCATGACAAAGGAAGTTGTTGTAACTTGAATCTACATGCTCAGATCTGTATCAAATTCTACACATTTAATTACAGTCCTGCTCTGAACACAGGTACATGCCAAAATCACCTACAGTCATAATGCCACCTGGAAGGGACCTTTATCCCGGGGCCAAGTGCTATGTAGCGCCACAAAGGGGACACAGGAAGTGATGTTTAACACCTTTGTGCAGCGTCCTGGAGCGTGTGGCAAATTCAGAGCCACACAGCAGAGCTCCTGAATCTGCAACAGAGCTGCCTCACACCTTGAGGAGCTACACATTTGAGGGCCCGCCCAACGCTGTTTGCAGCTTTAATTTGGAAAATCTTATTGCTCTGATAAGAGTATTTAAGTATTATGTATTTTTCTCAAAGATCAGATGAGGAACTATTCAATAACTAATTAAAAATAGATATTGGGGTGGTGATGGCGTACTGGATAAGACTATGCCTTTGGTGTGAGAGACCTGGGTTCAATCCCCCACTGTGACTCATCAACCATTGTGTCCCTGAGCAAGACAGGTCGTTGCTCCAGAGGCGTGCGACCTCTGACATATATAGCAATTGTAAGTCGCTTTGGAGAAAACCGTCAGCTAAATGAATAAATTAAGAAAGGAGAGCATGAAAAGTCAAGATTACATGAAAGAAAGTTTTTTTGTTTGACACCCCTTGAATGGAAAAAAACACTCTTTTTTTTACTATTTCCAGGGACTCTTAGAACAGGTTGAGATTCAAATCCAAACATAATACTTAGAAAGAAGAATTGATTTATAACTGAAAAGATAGTTGGGATGTTACATGCCAAACAAGAAAAACATAAACATGATGTGCATCAATGTCAGGTAGTACAGGGCTAAATCTTGCTTTAATGTTGAAGCTTGTCTTTGGAATATTGTCTTCTGAGCTGAAAAAAGCCATTAAAAGATATCTCCCAGACTACTTAAGGGAACAGTGTGATACACTCAAAACATCCAACAATTACGGTGACTGTGTTGTCTTTCGTGATCTAAATGGCTTTGCAGTGATCCTTGAAAAGCTCCATTCTTGTTTGAGGCCGACCCCTCAGCTAACAAGCTGCCGCTTGTAGACTTAAGTGCGTAGGAAAGGACGAGTATTAAAGATAACAGCTATTCACACTGCACCTTGATGTGTCCAATTTGTAAACATTTCCCCTCACATGTGACTTTTAATCAGTAAGAATTTTATTTTATTTTTTAAATCAGTGAGTCATGTTTTTTAATTATCTGATTGTGGCCACATGGATCTTATCTCAGTTTAGTATGACATTTAGGATTTTTGGTATTATAGAACCACAAATGGCCTCAGCATGACTAGGGCTCTGCCAGTGGTCATCCAGCTGATGGTCATACACCCAGACTAAGGTTGCAGATCTGTCTTTAACATCACAGCCTTGCGTCTCATGCTACCTCACAGAGGTCACCCAAGCTATCATACTCTGGCGCCGCTGTGACAAGTGAAGTAAGACAGTCATTGATATTACATTCTAATCAAGGATACAGGGAGTCTCGTGTAAATTCCAAACTCAGATACAAGTATGACAGGATGAGTGCCAATTGAAGAATCTAGTTTACAATTCTAGTTAGGACTTCTTAAAGCTAGATTAGGCAATTTATTTCAGAAGCATTTTTTGTTATATTTGGAATTGTCTTTACGCCCTGAGAGGAATCAGTAAATTTAATGCTCTAACACAAAAAATGAAAAAAACCCTGCTCTGTCTGTCGCAGAACCTGGAGAATTTAGTAGGTTCAACATTCAGTGACTACTCAACTGTCCCCAGCAATAATTTTGATCAAAACAACTTTGTAAAACCCCTGTTGAAGAACTCTATGAAACAAATTGCAATAAATGCAAACATAGTCCCCAATAATTAATACTTTTATACATTGAAAATATCTTTCCAATGCACAAAAAAATATAATGAATATATTTTACTGACTAAAATAATTTGCACATAATTCTGTCCAATATCATCCATTGAATTTTAGCTCATTTCACAACATTTAGTACCGTTAAACTTGGTGTGCACAGCACTTTTCAAAACAATAAGTGAAGAACAAATGCCATGATGATATTCAAGTATTTAAGTACAAAGACCACAAGTAAAAATCCTGAAATCAAAAATGAGAAATAGGTACTACTGCTAAATGTCATGTAAATTTACTTTAAGTCTAAAGTATAGTCTCAAAAGTAAAATGACTAATTATGTTGAATAGTGTTTTACACTTCAGCACTGAAGTGTTACAGTCGGCTGAATTATAACTACATATTGGGTAGTTAAATGTACAACTACGCATCATATTTTATAAGCTGATGATCTTTTAGATCTTGTAGTTGTACTTTACTTGTGTATTACTTTTACGCCATTAGATAACTGCAGAGATGATAATAATGACTAGACAATGTGTTATAGGCTATATTTTGTGGTCATAATCACAGAGTTCTGGATGGAGAGGGACTTTGTAGAGATGCACCTGCTGTCACTGGTGCACGTCATTATTTGTGATGATTCATAGAGCCACTTTGTTCAGAGAAAGATCACAGGGAACATGATTCACAGATATAGTCACTGTCATGTGTACAGCAGAGTAGAGAAGTCACACAGGCATTTGTCTACATCACACAATTGAGGTCCTTGAGACAACATTTTGCTGAATAGCGTTGCCAACTCTATAAAGGTTTTGAAAATGAAAGTTACCAACACTCTATATCAAACACAAAGACTTTAAGTTTTCCCACCTTGCAATTTTAGAGGGATAGTGAAGTTGTTTACCATCTTTAAATGGCAAATGTTTACGCTAACACGTTCCCCATCAGTATGCTTTGGTGAAAGTATTTCATTGTTGTGTTTACAGATTGTGTCACTGCTCTCAGGTGGTAAAAAAGTACAGTGTTAAAGCATATATGAACAGCCAGTTAAACTGTATTCATGAGCCACCTACACATAATAACACTGGTATGGTCCTTTAAAAAGCTGCAGGATGTTATTGGTTGGGCTTTTAATCACACACCTGCTGATGTGCAACATGCATTTATGTATATGTAATGTATTTAATATGACTTAGCAAAAAAAGCAATATACCTTTATTAATATGTTTGGCATGCAGAGGTAATATACAATATGCGTTATCACAAAATTCAATAGAAAAGGTCTTTCGAATGTGATTTCACTGAGACTATCTGCAGGTTTAAAGTCCATGGAGTGTTATCACATAACGCATCCTGCCTTCCCATCAAGTTACCCTTTGTTCTTTACTCGTCCATCTGTTCCATTGTGTGGAAATTAGAATTTCTATTGATGATAACATGAAGCTCAGTTTTCCACTATTACTCTGTCAAACAACCCAATTATTCTACTTATTTGTGGTCCATAATAGTCTCTTCAGAGGCTTCTGATGACTGCTTATGTGATCATTTTGTGAGAGCTCACTGATGCAGAGCAATTTCTCGTGAAAATCTCAGCTATAATGAATACTGACTGGTCCGGAGGGTGGCTGTGGATGGCATTTCACCAAGAGATGATGCATGAAGTACATTTTCACCATATTTCTTATCTTCTCATCCACAGCCACATATACATTTTAACATCATTTGAGCCCCGAGATTCTGATAGTGGCTGCCTCCTTCCTGAAGTTGAATATCTGAATGTTTACATATCAAACAGCAGGTTTATAAGGCCACCTCCAAAATCCAGAAAGGCAGTCAGCATCTGAAAAGGGAAAACCAAAGAATTCATAAGGATAAGCTTGGTGATATTCTATATTTTTACTGTCAAAAAGGTCTCAAAAATAATAAAACTAACAAAGTAATGCTTGTGTTACTGTGCCATAAGGCTCTGTTATTGTCTCCTAACAATTAAAAACACATCAGTAAGCCACACTAATGCATTAGACATGTTCCTTCATTACACACACACTGCACTCAATTCTAGCCATAGACGGGCTAGAGAAGTCAGAAAACGAGAGAAATGGTTTGGGTCTTTTCATGGAATTTATTGACACTAAGAGAAATATACATCAATAACAGTCTTATCCTTTACATGTGCATTATTTAACTCAATAAGAATGATCCACTTGTGCTTTTTTATTGGCTTTGTGTATATTGTTTAAACTTACTCATGACCTCATCATGCAGCAGCTATTGTGAGGATAGATAATAGTGCTTTTAAAAAAAGACAGATTTAGTGGTTCCCTTCCCTCTGGAGCAGACAGGCTAAAATGTATGCCAGGAAGAAAAGTAAAATATAAATGTGGCCATTGTTGCACAGCTGCTTTAGCGGAGCTTTCACTCTGTGACAGATTTATGGAGCTCCCTTATAAACCTCTTGGAAATCATTCAGGAACAGCTTTTGAAATCTGATGGCAGAGAGAGAGAGAGAGAGAGAGAGAGAGAGAGAGAGAGAGAGAGAGAGAGCGAGAGAGAAAGCAAGAGAGAGAGAGAGGTTTATATCTCATCTCAGGATCCTCTGGCTGACCTCACTGTTTTCACAACATCTAAATTGCATCTTAAAGACTGGATGCTGGAATCCACTTTTTACAGAAACTGTGAAAAAAACCCAGATTTTTTAAAACCATTTGAAATCCTCAGATATGTCCAAATAGGACATGTGTTTTTTTATTGCCTTTTTATTAAATATGACCTGCAATTATTTACAGTTATACTGACAATTTTTGAATTCATGCTCTACAGTTTTGACAACTGTTTCAAACAACCGTTGGTTTTCAGTCATTTCTGTAGAGTATTAAAATTAAGTCATGTTGAAACTTGCTTAAGTTGTGTAATAAATCACAGTGAACATGAAGGCGGCTGAAGTTGGCAGTCATTTTTGTCAGTTTACATTGTAGATTAAGTGGAGACTGATTTGAAAAATCTGCACCTTGTTACCTCATAACAATGCAATTTTGATCAAAATTACACAATAAGTGGCTACCAATAGTTTTTATGGAAATTTGTGAATTACTACAATGGTGGAAAGTACATTCACGTTTCTGAAACACAAGCAGCATTGTTTGCAAAGTGGTTAACTATATGTGATTAATCGTAAAGAATACGGTGACAGAATGACAGAAAGAGCACAATGCACTGAAATAAAAAAAAAGAAGATAAAAACAAGCATCACCACTGCAGACTACATGCATGACATTTGGAAAGAAAGTGCTAGGTATCAGGAATTAAATGCTAGGTGTCAGGACAATATGTTCAGTAATACTGGAATCATGCAATCAAAATGTTTACGAGAGTAACAGTCTATATGCTAGCAGTTCTGTGAGGCTGTATTTAGGAACAGCAGTGCTTTTAGTAAATGTTATCATCAGAAAGCTAACACGTTTAACAACATTTTTAACGTGTTAATGTTTTGCAAGTAATCTATGCAGCGCACCATTTTAGTTTAGCATATTAGCATACTAATGCTTATTAATTAACTTACTAAGTTATCCAACGAAGGTTAAAGTCAACTTGGACTTGGTTTAAGATACTGGAAGACATTTTGTCCCTCATCCAAGGGACTTCTTCAGTTCTGACTGACTGGTAGGGAAACTCAGCTATTTAACCTCTGTGGGGTTGTTTGCCAGGATCATCGATACTGGTGGTTCGTTAATGTTCATGGTTGCTATAACAACAGTTGTTACAGTTGTTAGGACTATCCGAGGCCAAGACTGAACGAACATCAACTGAGGCCAATACGTACGTTTGTCTCTTTCAAACCATCCATCTTCTCTGTCTAAAATGTGCACCTGGTGGTCCTCATACGATGTGTCCTCTGTCCTTCAAATGTAAGTAGACTGCAGAGTCTGGACCTGAGGAGTTGGCCCTTTTGTGTTGAGCCATGCGTTTGTGTAGTGGTTGTTTAGTCTCCCCAATATACAGGTCTGTGCATTCCTCACTGCATTGGACTGCATACACTAGCTTACTAAGTACACACAAAGTACAACTAAGGCTGATATTGTCCCACTTTAAATTTATATTGAGCAGGATACTTCTTCAGTTAATTTTACATAGACACATGTTTGCACATACTCAGACTGTTGGAGAAAACAGTTATTTGGGTGGGTCTTTACTATGTGATTTGTAAAAAAAAAGACTAAACTCTTTCTAAATGAACAGTGTAGTGTGACTGCCTCTAATACGACAGTTTTAACTCAACATGTATGACACATTGGCTCCTGTAGAGGAGACAAAACCATAGCTGTAACCAAACTGTGAATTAACACCCTTTCAGTCTTGACACACACTGAAAATTACAACATAATCACATAAAGTGTTTCCTCCTCTGCCTTTACTACTCAGCAAACAATTACATGAATTAGCAGAAAGCTTTGCATAACGCACATCTGTGCGCTTTAATTAATCTAATATCTGTCTAAACACATTGCCTGATTGCTGCTCTGATTTACTCACAGCCTTTAAGAGTATGAACAGAAACCTGCCAGCAGAGGAGATCAGGAGCTCTTTGTTGAAAAACCTCCATTTGATTGAGTTGTCCTGTTCTGTTAAATCTATCTAAATAATTAGGCTTTGTTTAGAGACACATCCTTCATTCTGGCACCAGGTCATTCTCAGTTTTAAATTCTCAGAACAACAGAATCTTAATTTTGATGACAATTTCCTTTTCTTTGGAAGTAGATACCATCTGTGGCCAAAAAATATTTGATCTTTCCCCACCTATAGATAAATCCACAAAAATGCTACCGCCTACCACTACCGACTACCAGATGACTTTGTAAATTGCTGCTGATGATAATGGCATCGCAAGAGATGTTCCTTTTTTTGTTGTTCACAGCCCACTATTTTCTCTAGCCAGCAGTTGAAAGCCATTTAGGTTGATTCACCATGATTCATCAGCTAATCTCATATAATTTGGAGAAATTAGCACATTTCCTGTATTTGCTTGCTATTTTACGACACTGCTGATTGTTTTCTAGTGTCTTAACCAACTCCATGTGAGATACATGCAGTGTTTCTGCGTTGATTTGCACTGATTTCCAAAAAACTTTTGTGAATATAAAACACTGTCTAAATACAATATTAAAGTAAAATTTGAGTGCTGTTTTTTTTGTCAGCTGGGATAGGTTCCAGCCCCCCCGCGACCCTGTACGCAGGATAAGCGGTTGACGATGGATGGATGGATGGATGTATCCAGAGCCATGTTGAAGCCACGTTGTTTCACCTGAGACAAACTGTCATGAACAATTACTGCTGTGGTGGAAAGGTTACGGTGTGATGACAAGACTTCTAGAAATTCGTTTTAAAAATTATTCCTGAAATCTGATCTTAAGATCTACATTTATGAGATCACATTACTCCTGTGACTGCCTTCTGTGAAAAACATTATTTTTTAAATCAAGCTTGATATCTAATTATTTTTTCATTATTTTCAACATAGCAGTCCTTTGTATTTGTCTCATCTAATTATTGAAAATGCTAGATCATTTTGCTTCTTTTCTAAATAAGAGTGTTTATTGTAGGTCTTTTGTATACATTTATTCTATTAATCTGCCTATTTAAAGAAAACGCACACACTGTGATGAAAAGTGGCCTTAGGAACAATCATTAAGAAACATTATAATGTGAAATGAAAACATGTGATCTATTGGATTATTTCAGAATTTTAGGGTTGTGTTAATAATTTTGTCTATATTTTTTAATATTATTTATTTCATAATTCTCAAATAACTATACCTTTACAATTTAGGAGGAATAGCGCCCATATAGCTCGATTAAATCTATAGATACTTCTATAAAATTTGAAAGACTTTGCAGTGGTGGGAGTACCTGGACCTGTAATAAAGGTCTCACCAATGCCTGAGCCCCTGTAAATGTAAAATGTGCAATCTACATTAGAAACCTACAGCACTATAAAACACATAAAGTGTTTTTGCATTATTAAAAAATATTTGACATACCCATAGATAAAGAACTCACAACACCAGATAAGTACCTTTTAACTTTTAAATTCACCTAACTGTATTTCTATAATGCACAATAGAACTATGCAGGTTAGGCCTGAAGTGATTTAATGCTTGGACAACTTCAAGTTAGCTCTGAAAGAAATGTGCAGTCATGCGTACCTGAAGCTGGCACTGAAGCTTAAACAAACACCTGCATTAAATTGTTTGCTCTGCGTGCGTCAGTTTTATTGCTTACAGGTGAGAGAGTATTTTGATTAAATTTAACATGGAAGTTGTTATTGGTAGTCAGTCACATTTCATCATAACCTCACTTGACATGCAATGACTTTACTGTCCTAAAGGACAGAGCTTCTCAGTGCTCTGAAATTCATTGCACTCAAAACCAAAACAAGAATAATTTGTGTAGTTTGTCCAGAGGGAAGAAAGTCAGTCTGTGGAGCCATTTTTCTTGGTCCGACCTTGAGCCTTTGTTCAGAAAACAAAAGCAGGCAGTTTAACTAACAGCTAGGGCAATGTAAAGAGCATGAACACGTATACTATTACAGTGCCATTTTTGCTTGAGTTCTCAAAGTGTTGCTCTTTCAGTCACAGCCACGCTCAGCAACAAATTACAGGGTTCCAGTCTATGAAACCCTGAAACATCCACTGGCACAAATATGTGTACAATAATACATTGATCAGACACCATATTCACAATAATGCAAATACAGGCAGTCTGATTTCAGGTGCAGGGTGACACTGGCAGACTGGATGTCAACCAGTGATTTCTAGACTCTCTGGAAACCTTTTGGTGTGATCAAACATTTGTTGTCTGGCAAATGTTGAAAAACCACACGTCAGTCAGAAGTGAGACAAACCTTTAGAGACCTGAAAGGTGCTGTGAGGAAGAACAGAGTGAAGCAATTCTCACTTGGCTGGCATCAGTGATAAACGACTTGATCAACTCCCAGAGGGCAAATCAGAATCCTTGAATATGTCTGGACCAGTACACCAGTTGTGTGATCTTAGCCGATTCACAGCTGATACACAACACATGTTCCAATGATAAAGCACACTGTGTTCCATGTGCTTCATAGGCAATGCCCAATTCACACATGCCTGCACCTCTAACATATTTTCTGCTTCTCAGACTTTATCATTTCTTGAGGATAGAGTTGAATAAAGACAAAGCCAAAACTAATTTGTCACCATAACATTGACTTGATCCTACCACTTAGTATCAATTTTCTCCTACAAGAACTGCATCCGCTTTCTCAGGTTGCTAATAAGGTGGAAGTAATATGCTCCTGGATACCGTTTTAGCGTGTTAGTCGTGCGTTATGAAGACACCCTGCATCAAGCTTTCATATCCCCGAGTAGCACAAACAGAGAGTCACTGCAGTCTAGAACTCCCCTCGCAGAGGCAATTTTAAAAGTTTTTTTAATCGACTAATTAGAAAGATGCTCTGTTCTTTGAACTTGAACACATATAACATACACATAGGAGAAAGATAGTTCTCAGTGCCTTTCAGTGGAGTTAAGAGATGCTCAGCCATAGTGGGATGACGATCATTGTAATACGTTAATTTCTGATTAAATCTCAGTGAAAAGTCTAGAAAATAAAGACATTTAAAGGTACATTTAAGTACAACAACAATATATTTAGCATGAATATTGTCCTGTCACGATCACAATGTACCATTACCATAATCTTGACATAAACTGTTGAAAAACAATCTTGCCACGAGGTCCATTTGGCAGCTGTTCTGAAGCTTTGGATAATGCCACATAATCTACATCAGCAGATGGAGTTTGCTCAGTTGTCATGGAATTGTAGATTTTCAAATTAGCATTTTCTGAGCACTTAAGAACTTCTCATTTTGGCTTATAGATTGAAACCATAGACTGAAAGTTCTATCCTTCCCTTGGAAACTGCAGTGAAGAAAACTGTCTCAGAGCACTTGGAGCACTTGCTCCACTTGCTTTTAAAATGAATTTCAGTTTGAAGTTTGGATGCAAAAATTGTAAAATGCTAAGTCTTATAGCCTGGAGGAAAAAGCTGCTGTGCAGTCTGGTGGTGTGACAGTAGACACTTCTATATCTCTTTCTAGAAGGCAGCAGGGTGAACAGGCTGTAGCTGGGGTGGGTACTGCTCTTTAACATCCTTTGGGCTCTGTGCAGGCACATCCACACTATACCAGTGATATTCTGAGAGTTTTGTTCACCCACTGCAGAGCCCTCTGGTCCTGCACCGTGTGCTGTTAGGATGCTTTCTCTTGCTCCACTGTAAAAGTTGACAAGAATTTGGCAAGGGAATTGGCCTTCTTAAGTTTTCTTAAAAAAATATAATAAATACAGTCGTTTCTTTCTTCACCAGTGTGGAGATGGCTATGTAAGATTCTCTGTGATTCCCAGGAACCTGAGGGAGTTGACCTGCTCCACCTCAGCTCAACTGATGTGTGTCTTTGTCTCCTTTTTCATAAAATCAACAATCAGCTCCTTGGTTTTGCTGGCGCTGAAGAATAGTCTGTTTTCTGTGCACCACTCTGCACACACTAACCCTATTGTATATTGCACTATTTACCAAATGTAATATATTAACTCTTTTTACCAAATGTGGCCCAGTTTTGATTTAAGATATCTAGAGATGATATACTTTTGTTTGTCTCACCACCTTCCACTGTTTTGATTGGTTGCCACTGTGAGCCCTTTCTGCATATCCTATGTTCACGGCACACTCCAAATACAACAAATGTAGACGTAATTGTGTCACATGACCACACAAAATACTAAAACCCACACTTGAATAAGTACATAGTAATGATTTGGGACACAGCTTTAGACTGAACATTGTTGTGGTTGTCATGAGTCAAGCTTAGCAAACTGTATCAAACACCATTATGAAGGTAGGTGTTGAACTAATCCTTTGCTCAGAGCAGCCAAGGGAAAATGTGTCGTGCTCTCCATCTTTTTGTCTAAAGGCTTTCATGCAAATCTCAGGTTGTTTTGGGCAAGCATTGCTACAAAAAGCAAAAAACCCATTAATTCCTGTTGTAGAGCTGCTGTGGGAAGCTGGGATCTCGGTGTAGAGTGTGTAAAATGAGGCCTCTGTCTTTTCATGTGCGATAGAGTTTCTCACCTCTTAATGCTATTCACTGGGATTAGAAGGAGAACCAGTCGGTGGTTACTTGTTTGGCCTTCCCCCAGTAGAGCCAATATTCGCTCTCCCAAGATGTATGGCCTCTCCAAAGCCTCAGGCTGAAATATAATCTCAAGCACTGCACAGCAAATCACAAGGGCTCTCCGGGAAACAATACAACCAGGGACGGCATGGTGAGGAGGGGCTGGAGTGGCAAAGGCTTATAAGATAAAGTGGATGGTTTGAACTGTAATGGATACGTGCAAGGTTTTGACAATTTCAGGAATGAGACAATATATCAACTGCATCATTTTATCCTTGAAATAGAAGGATCATATACCAATGGAAGTGGAATATATTTATTATCAAACATCTAATAGCTTTTTTCAAATATTCCTGATGGCAGATCCTTCTGACCAGGGTTGGGTAGTAACGGATTACATGTAATAGCATTACATAATCAGGATACAAAAAAAGTAATTGTATTCCCTAGGACTGTCCCCAAGTAAGGATTTGAATAGTCGAATCAGAATCGTCAAGTCCTGCACCTAGTCAACTGGTAGTCGAAGCATGTGTGTTTTTGTGCGTGGCGGTTGCAAGCCAAAGATAAACTGAGGCTTATTGTTGACCATTTTTTTCTCGCTCTCTGTCTTGCCTGCTATTCACCGGTCTTGTGAAGAGTATATTCTATGTGTGGTTCATTAACGGTGATAAATCATCTGAAATTATCCAAAAGTACCGGAGGTGCGGACAACTCGGCACAACACCAGTGAAGCCGGAGCTCCGTCTCTTCGGAGTGTTCCTCCACTGCCACTACACACACTATGCCTACACATTCACACTGATGACCCAGGGTTAGGGTTAGAATTTTGGATTTATTCATGCACTTTAAAAACATTATTGAAGGTTTTTTTCTTTTTATATGTTTATTTACAGCATTAAACGTTGAAATTTATATTTTAATAGGTTTTGTATTAAGTTAGTGGGAGAAAACTGGTAGATGTAAAATCAAACGTTGAGCACCCCATATTGCCAAAATCGCATGATCCGTGTTTCACTGCAAAGCTTCGACTATGAGATAATCAAAGCATCAAAGCATCAAATCTTGGACTAATTGGGGTCAACCCTAGTATTCCGTTACAGTACAAAAACTGAAGACGTAGTCCGATTACAGGTACATTTTGAAAAATCTGGGATTAGGCTAGGGATGACTTAAAGCAGAAAGTTTCCATGAAGCAGAAAACACAGTGCTATTTGCCTCCAGATATGTTTTTTTATATACAGTCTACATGTTTGTACATGTTTCTGTAAAAAACCCAAACTAGGGAACGACGTGTTGCAGATATTGATTGACGTTTACATTCACCAGTAGCGCCGAGCGTGTGTTAGCATTAAGCCCCCCCATGACTGGTTCCAGCTATCAGTGAATGAACACCTGAGCTGGAACTGGACTGAGGACAGCTTCCAAGACAGACAGAGGCCAGTGATTAGTGGGAATACAGTACAGAGGTGGTTTAATTTCCGGGTTTGGCTCTTGGCACCATGGGGCTGAGTAAGCAAATAGAACTGACCGGGCTAACTAGCCACAGACACAGGCAGATAGTTTACAGTTAGCTGATTAGCAAAATTAAAACTATCCATCAAGAAGCACTGTGTAAATCATCTTAGTAGTAGATTCCCTGTTGGTCTCTGAGGCTGTGTTTGGTCCTGCTAATGCTGTGTTCACTGCGAAGCTGCTGAGCGAAGTGTCATTGGCTGCTCGCCAGGCTCCGGTTCCCGCATCTCCACCGAAAACACATTTTTTTGTGATTGATGGGCCAGATACCACCACAGTGGTGACATAGTGCAAAGCATATCATATAAAAACATTTAAACATGAATTTTGGGAACGGGAGTTTTTGTAATTCTGTGTTTCTCTCAAAAGACACTGAGCAGACAACGCATCATTGATACCCTTCATCTGCCTATTTGGCATTGAAGTAATCCAAATGTAACTTCAAGTAATTGGATTACATTACTTTCATTTTGTGGTACTATTTTGTTACTGATTACATTTTTAAACAAGTAATTAGTAATTTTACTAAAATCAGTAATTTTAGTAAACCTCAGTAATTTTAAAGTAACCCTCCCACCCCTGCTTCTGATAATAAACCTTGAAACATGTTTGCAGTTTCAGTCCATTAGGATACAGTAAATCTGTCTGTGGAGTGTTTTCTTTGATAGTTCAGTTAAGTTCACAATTTAAAGAGTTTGTTTACTCATAGCTAGTTTGACTCAATTATAAGGGCAGGGTGCACCAACCAATTAAATCTTAGTTTATCTTACAATCCTATTTTAGACTCTGCACGTTTTCCTTCTCTTTCCTCTATAAATACATTACCTAAAAAGGGCAGCAATTTTAAAAGGATAGAAACAAATCAGAACATTTGCAAAAAAAAGCACTAGACTCAAAAGTACTCAACTCAATTACTTTTAATCATTTTGAGTTTTTATGGCAATGCTGCTGCAGAACTCAACAGAAACATTGCAAAACATGCTAAAACAGGGGAGTTAGCAAAATGCTGGTAAGTCTCTTCATTGTCATTGTCACTCACTGTTTTTATGTTTCAATGGCTACATTAAAACTGCCCCATCAACTGAAATAGAAGATTTCTTTTTTTCAAATAGATAAATTTGAGCCTGACATATAACAGCAGGTAGAATTGTGTTTTTCTTTGTTTTTTAGTTCAACTGCTGGATGTAACCGGTAATGTAATGATGATTGTATTTATGGGCTTTAGCTAGTGGCACCTTTGATATGGAGCTTCTTTTCTTTTCTGGCTTTCCTGCATTTTAGTTAAATTTTAGTGGGTGAATAAAAACAAAGTTTAGGTACACTGTACTAATTTTACATAAAATTAACACCTGCTTGTGCAACCAACTATAAAAGTTATATTACAATTTGGACAAGTTTTAAATTCAGTCAGTAATGCACATCTGAAATACAATGTCTTCCTTTTCCTCCTCCGTCTATTGGATTGGATGCCTTCTTTTTTTCTGTATTGGTGGTGGCACATTTCTCACAAATTGTCAAAGCGCACTAAGGTGACCACAAGACAAGCACTGAGCAACATATATTTATAAATCACAACCCAAAGGAAGACTCTGCTACCCGCTCGGATAAGCAGAGTGTTATTTTAATGACCCACTATCTTACAACCAGACATCACAGGGAAACAGTATGTAGTGGTTTAGCTAAAGAAAGGAGAGATAAGTAAGAACAAAGCAAGCTGTCCCATGGTGTCAAAACAAGACCTCCCCTTTCACCCCTATAGATGTTGGGGCCTTGAACCAGATACCAGATTCTCTTCAGTCTCACTGAGATTAGGAACAGAGACTTCTTTAGACAAAACTATCACACGGCCTGTTTTGGCACACTGCAGACATGTTGGCGATGAGTTTCTGTGGAGTCTGTTAATATTTAGGAATTTTGGAGCTTTTAAGGAAAAAGAAAATAAATGGCCTTAAGTTTTCCGAAATGCAGCTTTCCTACATTACATCAGTGTGGTGGCATACATCATAAATACGATGATAAACATCTCCTTTGTATACTCACCTGTTCTCTGCAGGTTCACAATGATTTATTTTTAATATACAGGACCAGTTTGGTGGAATGCAGTTCCAAAATAAGGTGTGGCAATTAGGCCAACATTATTTTCACAATTCATACACTGTTCCATCCATTGCGTCAGTACAATAAGAAGTGAACTAGGTTGAGTTCTCCTTTTATGTCTAAGGAAAAAACTTGAATGCTGCAATTTCATGTTAATCTTAAACAAAAAAACACACAGATGGAAATGTGTGAATAACTACTGCGTTATTCTAATCCCAAAGGAGCCTGTCCTCAACACAAAAACAACCATATAGGTCGTTTCAGCCACACAAAATTGTTTACATTTATTGTGACAGCGACCGCTAGTGGCTGTACAACAAACGTCACCTGTAGGGGCGCTATTGTAGGATACGCTCATGTACGTTGTGTTTGGAGGTCTGTTAAAATGACCTATGTTGTCGTTTAGGTCGGATGACTTGTTGTACTAAACAGTGATTTTAAGTGATGTTCTACCCCCAAAGGCATAAAAACCAGTGGATTGTCAGAGACAATGGTGAAAATTTTTTTTTCTCTCTCTGTGCTCTTGCCTCCACCCCTTTATTTTCTGCTGATTCACTCTTCCTGCAGTTTCAATTAATCTAGTATGGAGGTTTAACTTAACTCTGATGGGCACTTCAGGTGTGGCTGATCAGGAAATCAGTGGTGAGAGGTATAAGTCACTCATGACCACTGTTCATGTTTGAATGCACTGACAAAGTCAAAGGATTGAGGCAAGACTATAGAATGTTGTGGCGTTCCCACAATATGCTTTTTCATTAAGTTAAATAAAGGGACAACTTTTCCAGAATTTAAACCCTTTCCCCTCATTTTTATATTTTGCTGCACATAATCCAGTGGTGTGCAAGCAATACAAATCCTTAAATCACTCACTTGCTCGTGGGTCAGTCATTACAGACCCAAACATTCATCAAACCCACAGAACTGTTCTAGTTCTAGTGATTGCAAAGTTTCCAAGGATAGCAATTAAGTCAAACTGAAATTTGTATACAATACTAAAAAATACTATACTTCCATTTGATGGATTGAAAACAAAAAACAAAAGGTCTTGGTTTTGAGTATTTCATGTTCTCAGTGAGATACAGAATATTTAATACTGTAAGATATTTTTTCAAAGCCTGACAACCTTAAACAAAAGTAAAAACTAAATATTAAGGGGGTATACTTTTATATGTACTACCGCCTGTAGTCGATTTAAGATTGTATACAAGCTGAATTTCCATGAAGCATACTTACAACATTGAATCAATGTGATTGTAATCAGTGTCTGGTGTGGGCACTGCTATCTTCTGCTATCTTCAAGTGATGAATCAAGCTGCTGTGAGGATGTGTTCAGGATGTAGATAGCTAGAGATAGTACTTAAGATAATTGTGGAGTACACCTGGAAGCATACTGTGAAGAGACAATATTTCTTTTCACTATATTAAGTTTTGTTAATTGTAGAGTTTTTGCATTTTATGTAAATTTATGTATATTTATCACAGGATGAACTGGAAATTTTATCCTTTGGTGGAATATTCCAGATGTGTAGTGTAAAATTAATTTGAACACAAACATTTTTACATAATGGACTGTAGCCTACGGCTACAATAACTGGCTAATTTTCAATAAAATTTTGTTTAGGCTAAACAATATAAAATGCACAAAACAAAGCATATCCATGACCTGAAAAATACATAGCATTACATTACAACTTCATCAACCCCTGATCCAGATTTGGAAGAGATTTTTTTTGTTGTTGACTGCAATCCAGTTGTCTGATCTTAATGTGGTCACTGCAATAATTGGAGTCACTCAAAGTGACACTCACTTTGAGATACTGTATTTGGCTGTTGGTGAACTGAAAAGTGTTTGTCAAGTGGGAGTGGACAGGGAGTCCAAAATGAAGCTGTCATATTGGTTGTGTTGCACTATTTTACATTAAAAGAAGTATTGTGGCCTGTTAGATGGGAGTCAATTGAATAAACTGGACAACTTGTCCATTTAGTGACCAAGCTAGCTGCCAAACAGTATTAGTGCTATTTTATATTTTTATTTCTGTTTATGGTAAAGTAGCTAAAGCCTGCTCAGAGTTATTAGATGTCGCTAAATCGTCTTTACACAATTATTTACCTAAGAATAAAGAGGTCAAGATAAACTTTATTGACTCCATCTAGATTTATTAGCCACACAAAGCTGCTATAATCACATCAATATGCATCTAATTCTACCTCTAATGTCAAAAGCTTATTATGAATGCTGTTGTACATGCCGTGGAACCAAAGTGTCACAAAAAAGGATCCATACACTGGAATAAACACTTGTAAATGCTGTATATTTTGAGAAAAAACTTAAATAATTTAGATCATATGATTTCCCCTGACAAACAACAGGGATTAGAGATTAATAGTTTGACACCTCATTCATGCTTCTGGATGGCTGCTTCTTGGTCAACTGCTGCTGTTTTCCCCCACCCACTGAAAAAAGTCAATTCAGAGAACCACAGCCACATTAGAGCACATTCACTGACAAATACTGATTGATTCTTTTCAAGGAGTCTTTTTATGGAGTGTGTGTGTGTGTGGGGGGGGGTTATTGCTAAAGGGGCCATAAAAGTTAAAGCCAAAATCATAAAAGCCAAATCTAGTGAGAAAGTGTCAAAATTTGAACACGGTTGCCAATTAGCCATCATGCTATTTTGTGTGACTGTATGTTTGCAGTTTGCTTGCTGACTACAGTAGCTTGCCAACTAGTCCCTAGCCACCAAGCTTTCAGCACCACCATTTTGTGGGAACGGGTTTTGCTTTGCCATCTCCTGCTGTCAACAGAAGATGGACATAACAGTGCATACTTTCATAAGAAAAACACTAACGAGAAGTTTATAGCCTGTTTAAAAAAGAAAACATTTTAATTCTAAAAATTGCATTTCCTTATCATTAAACAACAATACCTTAAGACCTAAATAAAAACCTCCTTGAAGTTTAGTCCCACTGCAGCCAAATTTGCATTAATACTAATGTCCTAAGACATCAACCTCATACCTGGAGCATTTCTACAAACCTGGTGAGTTGTATAATGTCAGCTATCCCTAAAATGGAAATGGAATGTAAAATGGGAAACAAAGGCTATATTAAGCATAGTAGTCTGTCAGCAATGAAAAATGGTGTTAAAATGACATTTTAATAGGAGGCCAGTCTGTGGGTGTGGACTAGCTACCAGTGAAGAACAATGGAGGGTGTTTCCTGTTGGAATTAAAGTACCGTTGCTACCAGCTTCCTCTGATTACTGAGGGAGTGTGTCAGCATTGTGTGTGTGAAATAGACCGTAGGAGGACTGCAGTTACCACACTTTAATATGCCTAACGCCGCAGAGAGGTGCTTCACCCTGCCACAGTGGCTGTACTATATGTGCGTAAGAGGCAGCAATACCATCTGAGCTTTCAGATGCTTCCCACATAAGTACTGGTAGGGGTTGTGAACCATCAGGTTGCTCCCTGCCTTTGTGCGTAAACCAACAGGTGCTCCCTACGTCCGTCCTGACATCATATCCCAAAGGCAGCAGCATCAGGCTGCACTCCTGCCAAAGAAAGCACAGCAAAGACAATGTGAGAGTTAGAGGTGAAAACACACGTGGTGGACAGTCTCATTAGCAATCTGATTTCACAGGCAGAGCACCAACATTATTTGAGTTAGTTAAACTGCATGTGTAGACTGGGTGCTATTTACCAACAGTGCTTTTAAAGAAGGTAACACTTAAACATTATCATGCTGTTAGAGCAAGAGCTTTGAAAGAGCTTCTCTGCCCAGAAAGTTACTTAAGATTAATCTGTTTACTTGTCATGTTATCAAGAGTGGACAATTGCATTCCAGTTTAAATTCTTTCTCTCTCACCGTGACAAACAGGTTTCAGGGGACTATGAGGAGATTTTCTGGCAACAGGAAAGGGTTATGTTTTAAACCTATTGTTCACCAGCAGGCAGCTGGCTCATATTATTCTACTGTCAATGGGGTTTGGCATTGTCAGTCCAATGTTGAAATTCCTCCTTTGTGTTCTGTACAGCCCGGCAGAGGAAGTGTTTACGTCTTTGGACAGTCAGCTTTGTCTACCATAGATGTTTTTTTTTCTCACTTTTCAGGATCTGATTATCCAACTTCTCTAACTCTCTCTGACACTATTCTGGTGTGATGTTTCTAAAATTATATCAAATCACTAATAAACTACTCAGAAAGGCTCAGACTCATATTTACAGAAAGATTAATACACATGAAGCTTTTGTGGAGAAGGAGCAATTGAATTATATGTATGGAAGAGATTATAAAGCCATGGGTGCAGTAATTGCTGTTTACTGTTGGCAGCAACCAATTTTGTGGAGCAATCAACTTTTGTGATGGTGCTTCATGAAAGTAGCTCACTTTGTTTGTTTACTGTCTGCAGGGGGTGTTCATCTCCACTGTGAAATGGCTTCAGCAAAGTGATAATTAAGACTAGAGGTTTTGACTGAAGTTGAAAGGGAGGGGATGGACAGACAAAGACAGTGATGTCATCAGTCCTGCAGGGGTTGATGTTTATGACATACCACGTCTCCCTGGAGAGAGCTAATGTGACGATCACAGCTAATGGAAACAGTGAGGACATCGTTGCATTTTAAAAGGGAAAAAACCCCACATTCCTGCAGATAATATCCAGGAAGTCAGTAATGATTTTTGCCTGGTGTCTTGGGCATAAGGGTCATTAAAGTCTTTGAAGACAGTCATGACATTTGGTTCTTAAATTGTCCCTTTTAGGATATATTTATTTAAGTATTTAAGTAAGTATTTTTGAATTTAATTGCCCTGCTTTCTTTTTAATCACCATGGTAATCTTTATATTTGCTGTTTTTATAATCTTTCGTGGCTTTTGTTTTTTCTACACACAAGCAACTTTGTGTCTTTGACATCATCTGTCATTTAAACAGTGTGAGTGGTACTGTGATATCAGTATAATGATTTTAAAGATTCAGAACTGAGAATTTAAAGAAAATTACATTCCAGTGTTATGATACTCCGGCTCAGAATTACATTGAATTTTGTTGGCCTGACTTAAATATCTCAATAACTACTGGATCGATTGCCAATACATTTTCTACAGTTAATCATGGTATCCAGAGGATGTACTGTATCCTATTGACTTTGTGACCCTTTTCCCTCTTGTGCCCCCATGAAAATGACATTTGCTGTTTTAACTGAAATATCTTAACATGCACTGGATGGACTGCCATGAAATTTGGTACAGACTTTCATTTTCTACTCAAGATTAATTGTCATTGTGAGCATGGTAACATAAAAGCACAACATAGAAGAGCTGCTAACAAGACTGTAGACTCTTTGCTTTTCAAGGGACAGAATCATTCTAATGTAAATGTATCATGAATTTACTATAGAGGTACACTGATTCTGAGATTTTGGTAAAAACGTGTCCCACTAAGAAAACTGCTAAGTCCATTGAAAATGAATAACATAAAACAACCAGGGTTGGTGATCTGAAGGTTTTCTGCATAAATTTAGTTGATTTTAATATACTTGTTTTAAGAATGATAAATTGTATGATTTTTTTGACAGCCCAGTTCCCACAAAATCCATTGTCCTCATTGTCCTTTTAAAATATTTTTTAACATATTTAATGATGTTACTAATGTCACAACCAAAATGTGTCAACACTGTCTCTTTTGTATAGAACGTATTATTTTAAATTATGACATCAATACATGACTTTGTTTTGTAGAGGTCAGAGGTAGCTAGCAACAGAAGGAAAACAAGATTGCTCCTGGATGTAACTTGTGTATGTCATGTTGATAAGTGTGTCTTTTGTCACTGTCAGACGTTAACACGTCAGGTTTTATGTCAGACGGTGGTAACACATAGTTTGACGGCGTTGGCAAAAACATCCAAATCATCCACAAAGGAGGCATGAATATTATTTATGATCATAATAAATAGCAATATGGTTTGTGTTTCATTGACCTCTATTTAGACTATAATTCATTTCCCCTTTGTTTCTTCAACACATACTATAGTTCTACATTATTTTCTTACTATAATGTATCACCAAAGTCGAAAAACTAATTCTTAAGAAATTTCTCATAATACATTAGACAAAACAGTTTGGGCTGACATACAATACACTGCAAAAGAGAAGAACCAATTCATAGGCTACTACCACCATCAGCTCTGCGTCACCACTGCCAGATGGATCTTTCTTGTTTTAAATTTATATGATTATGAACTGTTCCTACAATGCAGATGATTTATTAAAATCATGGTCACTTTGAAATTAAAAATGTGTTTTTTTTATGCCTCAAATTGTTATTTTGTATACTTAATGATAATGATGAATGTTGCATGATGTATAAGTTTGTAAAAGAGTAGTGGTGAAATAGTATAAAAAATGAACAAAAGTTAATCAACATTTAAAAACATATATGTGTACCTATGGTGTAGACACAATAATTTTAAAGCTCTAAATCATAAGACGTAAGATGACAAAAACTAAGTAATGACAGACAAACAGATATTTTATGAAAAAAATCAGAGGTTGTACCAAAATATTGCTAGATTGGTGAAATATTCTACAATAAACACATAATGTTAGATTTAGCTTAGAATAGATAAAACCTGTTTTATCCAAATTCTCAAGAACCAGATTAAGTCATTACATTCAACAGTAGCTGTTTACCAGCCACAAATTGGCCATTATATTCATGTTCCACTACTTTTAGCTTGAACTCTAAAAACTAAGCCGCTTATC
>JAPMOB010245989.1:0-14573 GCA_029875015.1 Lepomis gibbosus
GTATGTATGTCAGCCAGTGCAGCAGCTCAGTCTGCTGTATGTTGCTGTGTTGGGGCCAAGAGGAGGCATATTCAGGATGCTGTGGTCAGAGACCTCCAGTCTATTCTCTTCCTCTATTGACTGCTGTCTGTGTGTGAGTAGTGTGTGCCACCACTTGTGTAGGAAGTATTAAGATCATTTACTTGAATTAAAGTGCAACACATTATGTAAAAGTTAACCATTACAAGTAAACACGCAACTACACAAGTAATATCAGTAAAGGGCATGTATAAAAGAACTCACTGAAGAATGGCCTCTTACATTTGTAAACAGCCTTTTAATGTTAACAATGTGTTATAAGCTGATTATATGTTTTGTATGTGAAAACTGAAATCAAATGTGGCTGGTAAATATAGCTGTGAGATAAATCTAGTCAAGTAAAAATACAAGATTTCCCTTTCAAGTTAAGTCGATTAGAAGTAGAAAGTAGAGAAAATTAGAAATACTCATAAAATACAAGTACTCAAAACTGTACTTGAAAAACTGCACTTGCCATTACTTTTCCCAACTGTGGACCTCAGACTGGCCATAGGACTTTACTACAGGAGATTTGTCATTGTAGAAAACAGCTCTAACTCATAACAGTGTTACATTCAAGTGTCCCACTAGGCCATGACAATGTGCCAGTTAGCCTGCATGCACAATACTAGCACCCAAAAACTGAAGCAGCTAAAAAGAATTCATTCATTCATTTTTTATTCACACATGTGCATGTCTTACTGTGACATGTCAAAATGTCTTCAATAAAAAAATGCCTCTTGCATGAGTTCAGCCACTTAGGTTTAACACCTGCACGTGATGAAAGCTCAGTAGTTATGCAGCATTAGTGATGAATTTTATCTACAGGATCATCTCCACATAGAGACAAATTAAAGGAAAAAACAATGTAAAATGTCTTAGTAAGATGTTATTCTGCCACAAGCCTCCAGAACAGCTTCAGTGCCACTTGGCATACTGTAGATGCAAAGAAACGCTACTGTTGGATTAAACATTCTCATTTCGCTACACATTTATTCCTTTAATTTATTTCCCTCCCATCTGTATACTATAACAGAAGATAACTAAATGTTTATGTACGAAAGCGTAAATCTTTTGACCAGTTTACATAAATTAAAAGTGCAATGTGTAAGATATGGCCAGAATTTGAGTTAAAAACATTTAGAAAATGAACATTATCAACAGAATGTGAAGAAATAAAAGTTCTGACATGTCAAAAAAGTCTGTGTATTGTGTTGAAGAGACATGTACTGAAGTTAGCATGCTAACCAGGTAGCACCAGCCTGTCCAGTGTTGTAATTCCACTTTATACCTCATGAGGTGATAGTGAGTCACTGTAGCGTCCAGTCTGCAATCAGAGGACAAAGATGAAGAGCTGCCCCAAGGGTATGTCAGTCATGTTGATGGTAATCCACAGCACCTGGGTGCCACAGAAACACAGAGATGACTGAAGCTCTAAAGTGACCTTTATCACCATCCCAACCACCTGCTTCCAGCAAGAACCAATGTCCCACGGCGAAGAAAAGAAAAGCTATGAAAAGAAGAAAAATGAGTTAATATTGTAATGGCTTTCTTAGCTCTTGGTGAGTAAAGAGATGTGCTTTGATGCTCAACCCACAGCATTTCTTTTAGACTGGTAAGCAACGTCCATATGTATCTTTAATGCAACTCATAACACAAACTGTACCAAAACATTCCAAATGGAGTTGATGTTTGGTTTTGATATGGCTGTTTTCTTGCTACTATGGTCTTGCTAAAACTGAGCTAAGCACAATGTAAACTGTAGACTTATGCCACATGACAGGATTTTAAGATAGGAGTGTTATTTTCACCGACTCTAAGTTTTGGCAGTTTGGTCGAATTTTGCATATCATGACTATATATCCTGAATACATGGGTCAGCAGGTGCGTTTCTTTACAATAATTTCAAATAGACTATTAGTGACACTGGTTAGCTCAATTGGTAGGACACATGGCTTGCAATCTCATGTTTGACTCCTGCTCTCAATGTTTTTTTGTTTTTTTCGTGTAATTTTTATTATCCTCTTTAACAACGCTGTTATGAAGAGATTCATAGGAATCTAATCATACATTTCCTGATGGCTATTTCAAAGGTTTGGAAATAGCGTTCAGGAAATGTATAATAAAAATGGATTCCCCTGAATGAGAAGCACAGGAATTTCCTCTGCCTGTGAATGATGGGAAATGAAAAGTCTAAAGGTCGATGTATGAGGACCAATCACCAGGATCTTCAAGAACTTAGTTGAAGAGGATTATGAATAAGATTTTTCTTTTTTTTAAGTTGGTGTACCATGAAGATTAAACACACAATCCTGTAGCTATGAGTCCTACACTCTGCCAACTGAGCTAACCAGTGACACTGAATATCTCACTGAAATTACTGTTCTGAAATATTCCTGGTGTTAAACTACTGTCTTGTTATCTTGAGATCATGAGATAATTATCCCTTTATCACGGGAAAACGGCGTAAAAAAACATTTGAATGGACAGCCGCTTTGGGCTTCCATGAATATCATCAATTTCCTCAGACATCTTACAAATCATTTCTACTAGTAAAAACTCTATACACTAATATTTTAATATATTAACTTACAATTCATGGAAAAATTTACTTACATGTCCTCCACCATGTCTGAAAATGTCAGCAAACACGTCACAACTCATGAACTTGGCGCTTTCAGAAAATTTCCGCTTCCAAGGTCATGAATAACACAAGAGGGGGGAGAGTTCTTGTGAACATGGTAAACACAACCCCATACGAAGGCAACATAAGATAGAACGCTGACATTACTACTTTATGCAAATACAATGTAAACTGAAGCATTTTGTCTGCCCATATGGAAACGTGCCAATAGTTCTGAAAGGGTTTTTCCCTATACTGTTTTCACGTTAAAAAATTTACTTAAAAAGATATCCATAAGGTTACTCAACACAGACATGCTGGATTCTCCCGGATAATCTCCCTATAGGTTTATGCTATGGCCACCAGTTCAAAATCAGAATTGAAAATAAAACACAGACCCATAGTTGCGGAATTCACCCTGAATTTGCCGTGGCAGTGTACATGACAGAATTTTAAGCTGTGACAGATGTTTCTTGCAGAAATGCAACTAGTTTTTATGTAGACAAGCAGATATTTTGTAATGCACTTGTAAATCTTGTGTACTGATGATTTAACCAGGAGAGCTTTACACAATTCCAAGACATAGAAGTGCCCCAAGTGTGAGTCATGTACCATTGCTCATGAGCGAAATGAACAAATGAATGAACATCTTTAACTGGGAACCCCCCCACATACCAGGCGCATTTTAGTAGATATAATGCATGTGGTTTACAGAGCTGATATATATGTTCTAGCGGACAAAAGAAACATGCTATTTAATTTCAGTTGGACTTTAATCCAATGATTTACACTAAATTTTGTTTTAACACTGTGGGACCTGGGACAACTGATCTGTATTTGAGCGCATGCTTACACACACATGCACAAATACTAATTGACGCACCCAGATGTACAGTGCTCATACATAAACATTCACAAACGTCCACATACACACAAACACATTCTCATGCAAACATACAAACACCTACAGACATTGCAGCCTGATGGGTAGAATATAACATAACAGACAAAAGACTGTCCAGTAAGCTCTGATGTGCTGCTGATCACGTTAACAAACTCCCACACAGACAGTCACTTCCCTATCATGACTTCAGCCCGACTTGTGACAAACAGCTCAGCCATCATGGAACAACAGATAGTATCTTCTACTGGATATTTTGTGTTTTTCCATACAAAGGTATCTGTACACAAACATTGTCAGCTCTGCAGGGATTAACAGGCTCCACACTGCTGCAAGCATCGCACAGGTGTCAGATCTCACCTTTGTACTATCAGACGCAAGCAAATATGGGAGAGCAGACGTTATGAAATGCAAAAGAGATGTTTGTCTGTTGTTCACAGCCAAACCTAAAGTACACGGTTTTGATGGAAATCTGTCTGTTGGAGAGTGACAAAGAGTCCAGCTAATGTATCAACAGGCCAGTATTACCAGCTGATATCGGATCATCACAGATAAATCAGAATCAATGTACTTTTTTGCAGTAGTGGTGGACTGCAGATAAGTATATTAACTCAAGTACTCAAGTTAAGGACATTTTTGAGGTACTGGTTTCCTTTTTATGTTACTTTATGTGGGGTCAAATAATAAATGAAGCTTTATGGTAAAATAAGAAATGAATGCAGCACTGAAGACCCAAAAAGGCACCGGACAGCTTTGGTTCTGCAGAAGGTCTTTATTCTTCAACCAATGACGAATGAGTTTGCATCAGAAATGCTATCTTAAGCCTTTTTATATGGTATAACGCTTAAACAAAATGTGCATCTTTAACTTTTAGAGGAGACTTTTTTAATAGTAGTTCTGCTTTTTAGATGGTTTTTGTGGTGCTGGGCAATGAGAGGGATGAATGGCCACAGTCACAAGACAGATTTCAGGATTACATCTCTTACAACATTCTTCTCTGTAAGAGCTTTCAGTTTCAATTTCCAAGTTCTTTTCCTTTGTCCCTGTGGTCATTGTTTTGCGATGTTTTGCGATGAGTGTTTTGAGTATTTAAATATCAGAGGACTGGCGACCTGTCCAGGGTGTACCCCGCCTTTCGCCCAATGTCAGCTGGGATAGGCTCCAGCCCCCCCACGATCCTGTACACAAGATAAGCGGTTGACGATGGATGGATGGAGTTCCTTTCTCTTTCTCTTTCTCTTCCTGTAAAATGATGCATCCTACAATCAGAGCTGTAAACATATTGTAGATATATTTTGCCTAGTTGCATTGTTGTATGTGTAATCAACATATCCTGTGTGGACTGTATACCACATACAAATAAGTGTGGCTAAGAAAATTGCATAGGGCTTTGGGGTCTCTATCTCTGCAGGCTGCCTGAGGTTAAACAAAAGGACAAAGACTGTGTATGAGAGAAGTAGCTGACTCAGCGCACAGTGTGTTCGCTTTTTATATACAAATAAAATTTTTCTGACAAATTAAAGTGTTGAAGAAGAAAAGCGAGCAGGTTGGTGTGTGTGCTATTTTAAGAACCATGAATGAAGAATGTAACTGATTGCATTAATGAATGATACTGTCAGTTAAATAATTAAAAAGAAAGTGTAAAAAGAAAAGCTTTATACTTTATTTTTTCCCTTTGAAGATGCAGTGAAGCAAAAAAATACATTGTCTAAGTTCCAATTATTTCATTCTGTTTATTTTTCTATTATTTCTTCTTTCTGAAATGAGATTTCATAACGTCATTTTTGGACGCACAGGGGACACTGTGCCAAGCACAAACCTAGCCTAGCTTAACAGTAATGAGTTTTGTACATGAGTTCCACCTTGTTATCAGTCAATGCAAAAAAAAACTCTGGTGTAGTTCTTCACTGTAGCTATTCTTCATTTGTCTCTAGTATTACTTTCTTCTTTAGCCAAATCTTCTGCAACTGCGGAGTAGAGAATCTGCTTCCTGTTTACACTGGCATGTGCATGCCCAGTGTACGTGTATGGCCACTTACCGTGTGTTTAAAGTCGTTGTAATATAGAACTACCATAACGACTGTGAACCAGGCTTACGCAGGTGTATATTGTTATCTGAATAATGTGTCCTTTAAATAGCACCTTTAAACTTTAGACCAGGTTTTGTAGGTCAATGGTGCAATTGCTGCTGCTCAAGATAGCAATGTGCCAACAATGTGCCACACCACCTTATTTTAAGACCAACACTCCCATGGGCACACAGATGGTCTCAAGTACATTTGCTACTGACACAACGTTTCTTTACACAGATGCTTACATCATGTGACCCTGCTCCTTTCTTTTAAACATTTTATTCACATACCCTCCTGTAGAGTGCTTCCCATGACATGTGATGTCCCTTTGATGAGTGCTGCAAAAACAGTTTCTCCTCTCTCTCTTTAGACGGCTGTTGCTTTCTGAGAGAATCTGTGTGTGTGTGTCCGTGCACGTACACTTTATGAGCCTGTTTTTGTCTTGTATCAAAGCATCTCTATACGTGAGCAGCACTGCAGTGTCAGGCGCAGTGTTGCAGCTCTTTGGCTCAGTGTTACATCAGCCTCATTCAAACAGATATGCAGCTCTGTAGCAGTTCAGACCAATGTATATCACCAGAGTCATTGAGGCAAACCAAGCCAAGCACTCCAGAGGCAACCTAACAAATGCCAGCTAAAGAGGGGACAAACCAGAAGTGAACCAAAGTAAAAGAATAAAACCAGCTAAGGCAACCCACAGCAAAAGAAAGTGGTGAACTTTAGGAGAACCGACACACACAATCAATTTAACTCAAACAAGTCCAAACTAATTTTGATATGCTCAGGAGACCATGCTGCTCCATGAGGCTAATCTCAGCAGTTCTGAGCAAATGTGGGTAGAATAAAACATGTCAGAGTAAACCAAACCAAACCAAACCAAACCACAAAACACTGAAACACTCACTGTCAAAGAGCCCAAACATGATCCAATTTAAAATAGCCAAATAAAATAACCAAACTAGTGACTGGCCAATTGACTTTCCAACAGTTTCATACCGATCCAAGCAGTAGAAGTGCTCCAACTGTGAATCACATAACATTGCAAATGGGAAAAATGAATTGGACTATCTGATCCTACTCCTACTTTGCAACTCTATATTTTTCTAACAAATCCCCTTAAAAGACAAAAAAAAACTATTAATTGATCCTAAGTATTGTCTGTGTATCCAAAGTTGCCCAAATACTATTAAAAACACAGTGAACCACACAGTTGCTGTGAGTTCACTTAATGTGTGGACTTGGCCAATGCAACATTACTTTTAGTCAGTCCCAAAAACGCTGTTATTAATACTCACTACAACACCCAATGTGTATTAATCTGTGGCTAAAATAGTCTCCAACAAATGCCCTACTTACTTTGAGGTTTGTTTGCTAAAACTGCAGTGCTGAGACATTTTATGTGACTACTTCTCCTCTTAAATTTATATTCATGTATTTGATGTATATTCATATACCAATGGATTTTAGAAAATTGGAGGAGAGGTGAAAAGTCATTATCAATTTGATTTATGTAGTAATATAATACGGGAATGAGAGGTTAAATTTGGATTCATCTGATTTGTCTCTTTCATTAAAGGTGAAGCTAAGAAAAAGTTCAAATTGTGTATCATCTGTATTACACAACATGAAATAAACAATTTTTATATTATGTGAAGTTGGTACCCATTGTGTCATATGTGTCTGTCTTACTGTAAAATGCAACACTGAATTATTGGAAATGATAAATTAAGTTTCATTGATACACTTCCTGTACTGGCTCTTGTGCTCAACTTAACTTCCTGTTTACAGCTCCAACATCCCACAAACCTCTGCTCCTCTAATAGGAAATGCTATACACAGACCCAAAGCATGCAGGCAGCTGAGTTTACAGCTGTAAGTAACATGGAATTTTTGCTTTCCTGTGTAACCTGTAAGACTGAAGTGTGGACTTTTGCAAAGGATCTTACTTAAGTTTGGGGCATGTGGGTTGAAAAGGCCAAGAGTGGACTCTCAAGCACATAGCATGATTGATATGCATGTAATCTTGAGACTGTTTTGTAATTTAATGCTCTTTTATCGGCTGAGACTCCTGTATAATCATCAGGATATGAAAGACCAACTGGATAAAAATGAACAGGTATGTATGTTCTTGCTGTCTACTATATACTTGTGTATATACTCTTTGATAGTGCTGACACTGTGTTCCTCTAAAGATTCACCCTCCTGCCTTCATTTCTTTTGTATGACAGGGGGAAGACCATGTGTGAATTCTGAAACAGGATCCTTTATCTTCAACAAAAAACAGCTCATGGGGAATTTACACGTTTGCACAGGAATTTTTTCACTTTACAAACACAGGAACAAAATCAGTAACAGCTGCTTCAGTTATTTCTTAATCAGTAGACCTGCCTGGGGTCATATTTGTCTGTGCTTTAGCTGCAGAACAGCTGACATAAAAAGGATAACAGGGACCACAGAAGAGCTTTCTGGTAAAATCTTATTGGACTAATTGTTAATAGCTTGATTTGTGCTATTTAATTAACATTACCCCATGCTTTGTAAAAGGCACCATGGATATTTGATATATAACTTGTAGTACATATTTGATATGTAACTTGTAAGACTGTGAGGCTAGACTTTGATATTCTTGTTATATTTAGCATTTTGTACGTTGAATTTCATTGGCTCTATCGAGGTCTGAGTTGGTTCACACAGTCACAAGTATATGTTTGTATCTTCCCGTTCTTACTACATATCCTGTGCCCTTTTGTTGTCAGTAAAAGTGACATGCAAGTGTGACAAATGTCATGTGAGTCTGTGAGGGCAAAAGGGCAAAACTGCAAACAAACAGATCAGGAAGTCAGTCAGTTTATTTCTGTTAAATACTGAACTGTCCCATGTCTTTTCACCAAACATTAAGAAAACTGCACTAAAATAGATTTATTTTTAAATGTTGACAGCACTCAATCATGTAGAAAATATTGGAAATCCAAATTAACAGTTTTAACTTTGTTCAGGGATGGTTGGCACCCGGGCTGCTGCCTCTCTGCCCTCAGGGTTAATGACAGGTTTGTCTCACACAACATATAATCGCTGGCAGTTAGCAGAGCAAACACGTCATTCAGTGACTAACAGCAAGATTCAGTGTTATTCTGTCTCATGATATTCCCTCAAACAAAAGAAGCTGTTGTTGTGCCTTGTGGTTTAAGAAAAGTGACTCCTATTAGAAACTTTTAAAGAGTTTGTATCTTGGTTAAGTATGAGGGTGTGATGTTTTGCAGATAAAGGGTTTGCTCATAGTTGAATTGAATTGCTTAAATGGAAAGACTGTCAAAGCTGAGTGCTGTATAACATCATATCTCTGACTTGTGCTCTTGTTATTCGAACAGCAAACTGATTGCAGCCCACATTTTTCCTAACGTGTCAGGGCTGTAAACTAACATTGAAGACACTGAAGTCATGTTTTTAGAATTTGTCCTAGGATTTTGGTGGTTTAGAAACTTGAAGGAAGTTTATAGTCAGACAGTTGGGTAGATTCCAGTATTTCCAGACTCAATAGATTTTAAATGTGACTACATTTAGGTCAATAAAAATAAATAAAGATTTTAGTGTTTCCCCACCACAACTGTGATTGTAAGTATGGAGAGAGATTTGAAACAGAATTCATAATTTCATGTTAAATAAAACATACATCATGTGACAGTAAACAACTAAATACAAAAAAGGTTGCATTGGTCAGACTTAGACCTCATGACCTCAGTAAAAATCATGTTTACTGCCCTGATAGTAATGCAATGACTGTTGTTCCAGACAAGAGGTGTTTAGGTGATTTAGGTTAGTGCAGCTGTTTAGGTGATTCTCAGGTGACAGCAAAGGTTAAAATGCACATTTAACTGTGAAAAATCCACCCCATGTTGCATTGCTAATTTTGGCTAACACAGAGTGTAATGGTTTCTGTTAGGTTTCCTCCATGGATTGGTCACTTTAAGCACCATTACACCATGTTAATTTGACTAAATGCTGTAAAATGATTCTGTAAGTCATGGAACACCATAAGAAGGACACATGTTGTTTAAATAGAAAGACGCTGCAAACTGTTGGAAATGTTTTGCATTGAAAGCACCGCTGATGCATGAAGCCTTTCAAGTCAAAATGCACATATTTTAGTGATTCTTTAAAGGGGCTATAAGTACTTTCTTCAATGAAACAAATCACTTTTTTATTCCTTGTGGGTGAAGGGCTTGTTACCTCACACAAAAACTATCCACTTGCCGGGTTTTTCTGATACCTCTGAAGGCCAGCATGTCTATTCCTATGTGAAGACTCCGGATAGGGATTTTCTGGAAATCCCTTGACTGTGATGTGCATGAGTGCAACCCAGCGTCTTGCCTTGTCTTCTGACTCTGCACAATAGCGATGATACTGCAGCTTCCAACTAGGAGATCCCTAAAACAAAAAAAATCCCAACCAGCTCCCAGCACAACACAAGCTCCATGTGAAGATAAAAAACAACTATAAAGTTTTTTTGTGCTGAAGCCCGTCAAGCCAAAGGAGAATCAGATTGATGTCGGGTGAAAACACTGTCAACATTGGAAAGGCTTGAATAAGGGAAAGACCTCTGCTTTGTTTTGGGACTGACAAAATCCTATTGGACAAGTAAACAAACATTACTGCAAAGCATGTTAAATATATTGTGATTGTGCTTTAGTTGGCTCAAGTTAGATTACATTATGATAATGTATATAAATTCTATAAAATACTAACGTGATCCATATTACCATCCTGTTTAGCACCAGTATTATGTGTTGATTTTAGCCTGCAGAAATGATGTAAGGGTACAAAGCAAATTTGAGCAGTTTGTTTGTAGTCAATAGTGATTCAAGGCAGGGGCAGCAAGCTACTTTCTATTAGCACAGATCTGAAGCTGTTTGCTTCATGACATTTATTTTAGATTTATTGTTGTTATACCAATACTTGCGTACATAGCTTCTTCACCCGTCTTAGTTGCTGTAACAATCATGACCGACTGTGCAGGACAACACCACAGTGAAAGACCTTTCCACTACAGTAATGTTAATTACTGCATTCTAACTGTTTTAAAGTGTGGCAACAGTCTCATTTATAATATTCAGTCCAGCTCACTAACCATTTTTGTTATCATCCAATACATTTAACTATGCTGACATTGCTGAGCCTCTCTGGTGAAAGATACACAAATAGTTATTGATAGGCGAGCTACTGCCGACATATCATGCCAGCTAAATGTAGTCAGCGTAACGCTGTCATGCAACTAGCATGGATTAATTCAACCTCAAGCTGATAAAACTTAGATTCACACCACACTTGAAGCTGTGGTTTATTTGTAACAACTTTCCAGGCATGGATATATGATTACAGATAATTTAGTTGGTACAGATAATGGTGTACTAGCTCACACGTTAAGGTTTTCCAGACTTCCTGTTCCCCTGCCATGTGCCCCATCAAGCCACTCTGGAATATTTCATCAGCCGTTTGACTCACTGTAAAACTGTAAAGCAGGCACATAGACAAATATATCTATTCTCTGTGAAGCCGGTGAAAGACCTTTTAAACCCCACTTAAGTTAAAAATCAGGTGCTGTTGCAAAGACTCTACCACAGGTTTCAGAATCAAAAGGTTTCACATCTTCAAAAACAAAGATATCAAAGCCGCTTCAACACCTCGGGCAACTAAACAGCTTCACACTCCTGAAATTGATTTTTCTCGCTGAACTCCGGGGAAAATGATATGATACACCTGACTAAAATGAAAAGTCCAAAGGCTTTTGCACCACCCCTGATAAGATTTTCATTTTCTGCTTTTATTTATTTTAGATATACGGTGTTGCTTTCAGGGTCTGTGTTGCAGGTTGTTGCGTATTGTTGTGTCTGTTGTCTTGTTTTTGTGTTTTTGCATTACATCAGGTTACTTTGTGTTACGCTATATTGTGCAGTGCTGCAATAGAGATGTATAAAACTGAGTAGGTAAATTCACCCAGAAGGAAATAATTAGAAAGGGTGACAATTACTGCTGTTGCTCCTAAAGAGACATTCAAGCTTCATTTACATTACACGACACACAGCTCAACCTGTGAAAACAGTTTTTTGTCTTCTTTTGTTCTGGAGGAGCGTTCCAAGGTCTAAAAAAATCTCAGCTTGTATTTGGACTACAAATGTAAAAGCCTGGGTCACACTCTGTGTGTGTGGAGGGTTGGTGATGGCGCAATGGATAAGACATTGAGAGACCAGGGTTCGAGTCCACTGTGACACACCAATGTGTCCCTGAGCAAGACACTTAACCTAAACCTAGTTGCTCCAGAGGTGTGCAACTTCTGACTTATATAGCAATTTTAAGTCGCTTTGGATAAAAGCGTCAGCTAAATGAATAAATGTAAATGTGTGGAGTTTTGAAATACATGGAGGGAGGTTCTACTCGAATACTCTGTTGTGTTGCAGGAAGTGTAAGATTTAGTGTCATTGGGGGGCTTGACTTATTATACTTGAGACTAAAAATCTGAACATCTTAAGCTCTGTTTCTTCTATTTTCACAATTCCTTAAAAAAAATCTGTCGTTTCTTTTAATGGCAGTTCAATACTAAGTCACAGTCAAAGTTCCCCTTTTAAATCTTTTAGGAAAAGCTTTGTAAGCATGTTTTCATCTATCAGTGAGTCCATCAGTGCTGAGATGACTTTATAAGGTTAGGAAACAGGAAAGACTCTGACTTGGATGAAACAGACTACACTCTGCTTAATTATGAATATATTAAAGTTAATCAAGTCACGTATTTATCAGAAAATGGATTCACTAAGACAGTCAGAGTCTGCCCTGTGTATCTTCAGTGAATCTCTACCAGCCTTTAAAACACAGCCACGAGTGAGTCACACATGTTCTTTTAACTGTAATTTCCAGCAGTTACCACTCGTATTAATCATGATTCTTCTTAGTTGAGAACAAAAAAGGAAACTGTGTGATGTTGTTGTAGAGCCACTTTATCCACAGAGGGAGGAGGTCGTGGTGGTTTGATGGGCCAAGAGAGCATAATCCTTTTGCACAGAAGACGTCTCATTGTTTCCTGTTTTTGCTTCCTGACACTGCAGTCACTGTTGATGTATTTTAAACATTCACCATTGTTCACCAATCCTAACCAAATAGTTATTAGTGTATCCTTGACAACAAAGTCTCCTAATCTTAACTAAGTAGTCATTTCAACGTAAACCACAATGTTTCTTAACCACGTTGTTTTTGGGCCTAAACTCAGCCAAACCTTAACGATCCTCTTGAGAAATGTGTTGAGACAATAGAAAAATTCTCTTTAAATGAAATACTTTTTTCATAAAGTTTGAAATTAACCTGCTCCTTTCTTCCTAATTAAAAAAAAATCATAATCTATATTTCAAAAGCTGTAACAAGGTGTTTCCTACTTGACGTCCATGAAGTCCATTCTCAATATTTGTCACTGGAGGCTTCGAGTTTTTCCTTCCCCTCTGTATAGCTTGGATTCCCCTGGATGAGCTGCCCAAAAAGCCTCATTTGAGAAATTTAGGGGGAGCTCTAAAATATCTTTTTCTGTAAATGTATATTTTCCTGCATATTTAGGTTAATAAAAATTTCAGATCATTTGTGTTTAATAAACACAATGCTGTCTATTCCTGCTGTAGTCATCATGCATGGGGGTGCACTGAGCACACGGATGTTGTGTTTTGAGTGAACATCTTCTAGATAACAAGTGAATTCTACGAAGAGTGCTATATGAAGGAAATGTTTTCCTAAACAGTAGTTTTATATAACATATAGAGGCAAGGATGTATATTTTTTAATCTATTTATAGTATATTTTTACACGTAGGTGGACCCTCCCACACCCGAAAAATAGGACTCCCCTCAAATCCACAATGTTATTTGAATACTTGCCTTATGGCATTTATTATTTGATCATTTACATTTACATTTACTCATTTGGCAAAAGCTTTTATCCAAAGTGACTTACATTTGAGGAACAACTTACAAGTATCAACAGAGCATCAAATATAGATCTACAACTGACAATACATACTAGTAAGAGCAGCAATAAATACTAGTAAGAGCTCATAGTACATATCATATCAATGGGTAAATACCAGAGGCATATGTAAGATCTCAACACAGAGTTAAGTAACAATAAGGAAAACAAATTTTTGAGTCAATGGGGAACTTAACCAGCTGTGTGAGATCAGAAAATGGTTTTAGTTTTGCTATAGTGCTTGTAGATGTTTTTTAGAAGGCACTGATGACCAGGCCGATCTGCTGACAGGGCCATCAGATCAGAGAAAGCTGTGTCTTTATGAAGAGCAGTTAACAACAAGGTATTTTGATATTTAATTTGGAGAAGTTGTTAGTTATTTATATTGCACCTATAGTTTATAGTACAAACTAAATTAGTCACTCCTGCTTCACAAACATACTGGAAATTTCAAAAAAGGAGCTTTACAAAGAGAAAAGGGAACTAAACAGGAAAAGTTAACCAAAGTGAGAAAAACATGTTACTATCGCTCACCTCTTAGATACCTTGATTTCCCAGAAAAGGAAACCAGTCCAAATGAGGAAGTGGTGTTTATCAAGTAAGATGATTCATCAGAATTCTGTTCATGACTGAACCACAAACTGAGGTAACTGGGCTTACTCGTGTAAATGTAAGTAAATCTTTTCTGAGAAAACAGTTGCAAATATACAGTAAATATGTCAAAACATCTGTAAAAACAATACTGCAGGCAACCCTGCTTTCATGCATATTTGGGAGATGAACAGGGGCGGATTTAGTCATTTTGAGGCCTAATGCAAACACAGGCATGGGGCCCTCCACAACCTTTGTTCTCCCCTTTTCAGTTCTTATTTATCTGAGAAAGACGTACTAAGTACCTGTCAAGTTTTGGATTTGAAAATAAGGG
>JAPMOB010245990.1:0-25947 GCA_029875015.1 Lepomis gibbosus
CACACACACACACACACACACACACACACACACACACACACACACACACACACACACACACACACACACACACACCCAGATGCATGCATGTACGCAATTCTCCCTCTGACTCTTGCATCTGATGGACCGGTGTTGACAGAAGGAGCTGCTAATGACTCACCACTAGATAAGTAATCAGTTGCCCCTGTCTGAGTCACCTGAGTGCTCTAATCTCCATTTTTCACAGTAATTGCAGTCACAGGTGGAGGCAGCAACCTGGACCCACCTGCCATTCTCTGTTTGCCTCTGGCTAGGTAAATAAAGTCGTCATTTCATGTGTTGGCTTTGCACTAAAACCCCGACATCTCTAAGTCCGCTTGTCCCCACAGGCTCAGAATACTGAATTACACAATCCGCCAAGTCTGCCCATTCATACAATCACTGTAATTATGATAGATTGTTAATGCCATCAACTGATAGCTATCCACGTAAACTCTAATAGAAATTTGATGACTTGTATAACAAAAGGCCCCTGATTTCATGCCACATTTAAGTGCACATTAGTAATGTGGATGCAGGCTGAATTGGAAAGCTCTTGACAGAAGCCAAACCATTTAAGTGCAGGAGGAAGAGGCTTTCACACAGCAGAAAAGCACTGCCCCTCCCCCCCACCTTCCTCCATCCTAATTACAAAAGAAGCGAATCTCAAGAGGAGGCTGGGTGTGTGTGCTGCTCAGCTGTTGTTGAAGAATGTGGCTATGGCCAACCCTGATAATGGCACATTTTCACTTTAGTACACCTGCAGTAACACATTCCACCCACACACATAAAAATATCCACTGGGTATCTCTCATTTTGGCCACTTTTTTTATTGGCTTATGGGTCCCCCTTCTGTTTTTCACCACCCCCTACTCTGTTTGAAAATTATAACACTCTCCATGTCTAGCGGCTCAGGTTTTGTCAAAATAATGTGCACACAGAGGCACTGTGCTGAGGCTCAGCAGCGAAAGCTAGCTCCATCAGCCTTTAGGTTTACAGAAGCATCACTTGCCTCCAATATTAGTCGTGTAGGACCCTGAAATTAGGTTTTTGATATATTCTGATCTTGTGTAGCTGACTGAAAGCTGACAAGAGCAGAAAACTCACTGTTTTGTTGTCAGTCAAAATCAGTATATCTACAGTGATATGGGCCAGAGTAAGAGTAGCCTGTTATCCATCTTTAATACAATAAATATCAAGGAATGTTTTTTGAACGTGAAGTGAATTAGTAAAACGTATTGATTTCAGATCTTCAATAAGTTTAGATTCACACAACAGCAAACCCTCTCCCATCACACATCTGCACACCTCCTGCACAGCTCTATGATAGACTGGATAGTTTTTCTACATTTTTTATCCGTCTGCGCCACCATTCCCCCTAATCCCTCTCTCTCTAGCTCAATGAGATTGTGCCTGCATTTTGCTGCAACAGCTGACACAGTTCATTCCCCTCCAACATACTGTCAGTGCCACCAAGCAGAAACACACGTGTGCACTTTTTCTGGCTTGACAAGCTGAGTGACGTGTACATGATGTGTGTGTAAAAATCTGTTTATGACACACACACACACACACACACGTAGAACAGAGGCAAAGCTGACTGAAGGCGCTACAACTGGAAAGTGCTGGAGCTGTTTAAGTACATATAATGCATGTGACTGAGGATTTTATTCAACAACAGAGGGAAAATTCGTTCACTCGTCTTCAGGCTTTTCTCTGCACCAGAATGCACCGTCCAAGCAATTTTTTTGCTTGGATGTGCTGTGGAAAACTGACTAGCATTTATGCAAATGAGATAGCATAATAATATGTCTGTAGAACTGCAGCTGCATTGTTTTGAAACTGCAGACCACCTACATGATCGCTGCATTGTGCTACAATTTCACAGCCTACCAATGATGCAGACATTTTTGACATGACAAAAACATTACCCCAGAGTTTCTGACATTCAGGCTAATCCTGCAAAATTCTGTTTTTTATGCTTTATGGGCTCTTTAGTGATAGCATCCTATATCGTGTGCATGTTTATATATATTGATTGAGCAGGGTCCAAAGCTAGGCATGCATTGTGGGGCAATAGTAAATTGAGGTTAATACTAAGAGACAGCTCCCTATTGGGTCAAAATCAAACCTGGATAGTAGTGACAAAGTCACAGCAAATATATCACTGACACAGGAAATCAGCAGGGAACATGCTTGAGTTCTCCATCCATTCATATTTAGTGTGAGAGGCTAAACCGAACCTTTATCCCTCTGTCTCATCTGCTGGTTTTCATCAGAACAAAGGGGGTTCCTGATCAGTCAGACGTAAAAGTGAGAAAATTGGGAGTAAATAAGGCTGCAGGCTCTCTGAAGTTGCAGCAGCTAGGCATTTTGATTCTGCCATGATGAAAGCAGCAATCGCCCAATGGTAACATTTCATTTTAATATTGCTATATAATTTTAAAGGGATGCCTCCAGGACACAATGGGCAGTAAAAATGTGCTTCGAAACTATTTGGAAAAGAAATGTAATGAGCATCTATCAGAAAATACATATCATTTAGCTCATGGCTACCAAATCCATTGGTCTCCTATGTTAAGAAAATAAAAGGAATTAAGAACCTGAGGGACTGAAAAATACTGGATGATAATTAAAAGGAGCAATCTGGCTTTGACAAATTGCACACATTGAATGTTTATAAAGCGGTCACAAAAATATGGCAAACATAAAAGTGAAGTAATTTCAAGTTAAGAGACTGGGAGCCACAGTAGCAGATGGACGCGGACTTGACATCAGCAGGGTCATCCTGACAGCTGAACAAGGTGTGCTGTCTTGTGTGGCCAGCTCCTCACCCCTGCTGAATGGCAATTTATATTGGAAATAAAGTAAGCACCCTCTCTTAACCTCCTAATTGGCTGCTTCATCCTATTTGCCTTATCTCTTGCTCTGTTGTCACTAAGAAGTCAGGATAAATAGTACAAGATTTACTATCAGAAATTGTGCTACCTTTTATAGTAGGAAGGGAAAAGGTAAGAGAGGTGGCAAAGATCCCAGACAGGGGTGTAGCTGACAATTCTGGGACACCGTCCTTTTAGATAAAATAATCATACTGGATGATCTATTCAGCCATGATAGCAACATGCTCTAGCACGGCTATGTTGGTTGGTTTGTCTACCACTTTCCAGAGTGAAAAATCTCAACATCAACTGAATGGATTGGCACAAATATTCATGTTTCCCAGATGATGTATCCTGTTTACTTTGGTGAGCCACTGACTTTTCCTCTAGCGCCACCATAAGGTTGGCTCTAGCGCCACCATGATGTTTCACTCATGATTTGAGTGAAACATCTATTCCTATTGGATTGATTGTCATGAAATTTGGTACAGACATTCATGATCCTCTAAAGATTAAGTGCAATAACCAGACAGATTTTTTCTGTCAGGATATTCTTTACTTCTCCACAGTAGAAGGATTGAAGGATCCTCAGAGAAACTTTCCTCAGCTGCCTCACGTGGCCTTGACTCACCAGAGTCTGTTTGTGCTGTCCATGCCAGATCCTCTGTCATGCTCACCCTCTCCACAGTTGTTGCACTCTCCTAAAGTCCACAATCAGCTCCTTGGTTTTGGCAACATTCTTTGAGTAGGCTGTTATTCTGGCATGGGAGCGACAGGCTAGTCACTTCCTTCAGTTAGGCCTTCTCATCAGTGACTGAGATCAGGTCCACCACCTCTGTGTCATGAGCAAACCTAATGATGGAATGGAATTGATCCTTGTCACACAGTCATCCATGTACAGGGAGTGGGGGACTGAGAAAGGATTGCCTTTACCAACCTGAACACATGGGACCTGTTGGTCAGGAAGATCCAGTTGCAAGCAGCAGGTCTGGTGGGGACTATGGTGCTAAAAGCTGAACTGTAATGGATGAAGAGCTGTCCCCCCTTACCCTCAGGCCTGGGAGACCGCATCATCCTTGGGTCTGTTTAGCCGAAGTTTGCAAATTGCAGTGGGTCCATGGTATGAGGGAGGAAGGTACAGATCTTGAAGCATTTCTTGACCACTGAGGTGAGGACCACTGGTTGGTAGTCATTCATGCACGCTGGAGAGGTATTTTAAAGGCAAAGGGACAATAGTGGATCCCTTGAACTACATTTGGCACCATCATCGGGTCAAAATTCAATGCTTTCATGACCTAATAGCTTCAAAACTCAGCCTTAGCTGTACTTTGTGCTTATTAGGAATTGTGCCAAACTAAGACGATAAAGATGGTGTTTTACCTGCTAAATATTAGCATGTTAGCATTGTCATTCTCAGTATGTGAACATGCTGACATTTGCATTTAGCTCAAAGTACCATTAAGCAGAAGTACAGCCTCACAGAGCCGCTAGCACGGCTAAGTCTTGTTCAGCTGCGGGCCCCTAGAAGCATCAATTTTTCTGGGACACTATCCTCTCTCAGGATAGTAGCGTGGTGGTGTTGCACAGCCACAAAGCCACCGAGGGAAGAGGTCAGGGTCAGCTGCAAACGTACCACCCTCTGACCACATCCCGTCTCCAACAACAGTCAATATTAGTTCCTTTTAAACACAACCACAATCTTTCTATAACTTTAACCAAGTAGTTTTGGCTGCCTAAACTTAACCAAACCATAACCATCGAAACTGTAGGTCAGATATGGTCTGATGGGAGCCCAGGTTGCATAGGCATTGACCATCAGTGTCCTGGTTCATGTCAGGTATTCCTGTAGGCTACAGAAGGCGTTGAACAATAACTGAAGAGCAAATTGATGAATGCAATGTTTACTGGGAGGAAATGGTCATCTCCCATAAAAATAAAAGCAAACACATAGCCAGCTGATAATGACTACAGGAGACGCAAACAACTTCCTAATGAATTCAGGCCCCACATTGATAGTACTCTTGCATGAATGAATGTAATTACAGCCTGTACATAGGTGGTCTAACACAGGCAGGCACTTATTGAGATTATTCCCAGGCTCTGGTGTGCACACTGTGAACACTGTGTGACACTTGCATGAAAATACAGCTCCCATTTCTTCCAAATATAGGCTACATTATGCCAAGATGTCTGTGATTAGGATGGGAAGGTGACAAAAAGAGAAGAAATAGTTTGTGAGTGTGGTAGGGATTTGTGCCCACACTTACATACACCTTCACGTCAGCCAGAGAATAAAAAGCAAGACGCAGTTTTATGTGGAGATATGTGACCACTGTGGTTACAGCAATTACTCACTCATTTTTAAAAGCCCTCTTACACCCTTTTCTCTGTACCTTTTCATCATTTCCCTCTATCCACGCCCCCTCTCTCTTTCTCCGTAGTTATTCTATTTCACAATTTGTCATGCTGCAACGACAGGCTGAGGCAACGGGCACTATGCTGGTGCCTGTGAGCCAAGCCCGGGCTGAGATAAAGCTAAGCTGACAAGTGGGTTCAGCTGCGTCACAGTGTCCTTTGAAACGGTCACAGAAAAGGGAGAAAATGAATGCAAGACATGTTCCTCCAGAGGTGGCCCCCTTTACACTTCACCTCTTGGCTCTTCCTGGCACACAGCTGCTGGCTTTTGCCTCGGGCTGCTTCTTCAAATAATGCCATCTTCCATTTTGTGAACCTAACTTATATGAAACAGCATATTCACCCTAAGGTCACATGTTAAAAAAATAAAAATAAATCCTTAACGTCACCCAACTCTGTACTGTGTTGATTGGACAAGCTTGATGATTTTCATTTTTCTGCACAATTTCAACATTGCTACTATTAAATGCCAGAGTAGTGTAGGCAGATGAGCCTAAGCTACTAAGCTGCTACACATTCATCTTGGAAATATTATCCCTCATTTAACACACACACACGTGTGCCAGAGGAAGGCTTCCTTAAGAGCACCACTCACTCTCTGGTGGAATAAGACAAATCCATCTCCCTCTCGTCTTTCTTCCCCCACAGTATTTTCTTTCCCTGAATGCCCATCCCCCCTTCTACTGAGGAGAGCCCTGGTAAATAATTGAGGCATATTCCCCCTCTGCTACTGTAGCTTCCCTGCCTTTTTTGCATCTTCTAGGTCTCACCGTTATTTGGTTATTCTGATCTAAATATACAAAGTGATACAGCTGGAGATATAGAGTGCATTGTAATGTGCGTTATGATTAATATTTGCACGCCTATGTGTCAGAGCACAAGGACCCTCGGGGGATGAGCTCAAACAGAAATGCAAACATTGTCTCTACATTATGAGCTAGAGGATCATCATTTACACATCAGAATATTTTATGTCCCCTACTTGCTTCTGATTTAATTTTGAAGAGGGCTTTTCCAGTCTAGTGAGTTGGCCAACCCTTTAGGTGCCATGTAGCCAAAGACGAATATATGCAGCATTGCATGGTACGAATGGTACAAATGAGGCATCATGTCACTCGGTCTGAGAGGCATAAGTGCTGTCAAGTTTCTCTCACTAATGCAAGCTGCTCCTGTTCTGCTAAATCAAATCCCCTAATTATGCTGAAGAGCTCATGGAGGAGATGTGATTTTACACAAATGTTGCACATGGAGCCTTCATGTCTCCTTTTATAATTGATAATATGATGCAACTCAAGTTGATAGCATTCTTGATGCTGCAATGGCTGACGCTTTTGTGGTTGGGATCTAAAATGAGGTGTTTGCTGACACCTGCTGTCTCAGAGCATGAAGTTCCACTTCTACTATATTAGATACTACATACACACACATATAAGCTGGTAAAATCATTAAACTACACATTATGAGACTTTGCATTCTAATTTTGTAGACAACTAAAAGAATAAAAAGTTGATTATTAGACTGCAGGTTTCTCGTGAGCATGTTCTTTTTATAAATATTTGAATATTTTTGTCCATCCATAAAAATCAGACACATAAATTAATTAAAATCTACATAAAGGGAAGAAACAGAAAACAATCAGAGAGCTGCATCAACAAACATGGCTCACCCATTTACACCAATCAAAAGTCAAACCTACACATAAGAAAGGAGGGCATTTAAAATGACTCATAAGGCAAACAGGCTTAAATGGTAACTGCCTGAGATTAAATGTATATTTTTAACATGTGTACTCATATTAAACTCAACCCGCAGGGAAAATACAAACATCGACCCCAAATTATAAAACAGAAAAACAAATAAAACCACATGATGGATCTGTGTAACTCTAGCTCAAACTTTTTTCTAACAGCGTTTCCTTCTATTCAGCAGGTGATCAGAGCAACAAGACAGAATATTATTCACCTTCAGGATGACTTTTAGCAGCAAATAAGACTCAACTAAGGCCGCATCCGGCTTGATGTTCAAACATACAGTATGCCTAAATTAGAGTACATTCAGACTGTATTAACAATCCAGTCAACATACTATCCTTCTTAAATGTGCAATTCAACATGCAGCAATGGCACCTGTATATTAACAAACCTTTTAGAATAAACTCTTAGAAATTAAAAAATAACTCCAGTGATCCAACGTATAATCATAAAGGAAGCTTTCTGTATCATAGTGTACTTTAGATTCGGCTCTAATGCAACTTGTTAAACAAGTTACTTATACGGTGTCACAGCAGTCTTCTTAACTGTCTGATGGAGCAGTCTTTGACGTCTCATCCTCCATGATATTTGCTGAACTTGAGGGCTCTGAACTAGTACCTTTCACCGCTGGGAGACTCGTGTCACTCAGGTTCTCTGCAGTGACTTCAAGGCCTACAAGGCCATCCGCAGCCTCTCTGGTACTGATCAGGTCAACGACACGCCCCTGCTCAGTCTCCTGGGCGTCTGATTCTTCTTCCCTCTTCAGAGAGGAAGGTCTTTGGTCAACAGATGAGGTATCTGTAAAAAAAATTTTAAAAAATTAACAAGTGTATTTAAAGGAAAGCTCCACCTTAGGGTACAATCTATAATGTTTAGTTAGCACAAGGTGCTGTTTTATAATGGAGGCGCTGCGATTAGCATTTCTGTCATGCCAAATTTGTTCCAACTTGCCTTAATATTTTTCACATCAACACTGGAACACAAGTGCGTCTCTTTTATTGCTATTTTAGCTCTGTTGCTCATACACTCATATCACTACTCTTTATGCAGCAAAAATGGATAATAATTCACAGACAAAGCGATTAACTGAGCCCAGACATGCGAGGAATGCCAACAATAGCTGCTTTAAATGTTTTTCATTTTTCTTTTCAAGCAGAGTGGCATTGAAAGCCTGTAATTGCTCTATTCAGCTGCACAATTCAAGAGTGTAATGATACTTACCAAAGCAATGCTGATCACCAGAATCATCTCCATAATTAGCAAACATGGAGTTCTGGCCCATGTCATTGCTGGAAACCATGTCTGACAAGTCTGGAGTCAACGCTTCGGGTATGTTGGAAATATCTGCAATTCCCGAAAAGGACAAATGACCAATTTTATTTTGCGTGAAAGCATTCACAGTATGTCAACTAAATGAGACACCAAAAAAATTGTACGTTACTTAAAATTAGATTTGATTACCTATGTCCACCGCTGGCTCTGAGGGTGAGGTTACACACAAGTCCTGCACAGCATCTTCGATTTGATTCAAATCTATTTGACTGACAGTAGAGGGGCTATACGCGGCCACTGAAGGCACCTGAGAACAGAAAACAGTGTTTCAGACTCAGAACAAAAGTCTCAAGTCTAAAAAAGAACATTTAATAAAAGAAAGATGTGACAGCCTGTACTTCAGTATCGTCACTTGCAACCAGCTCTTCGCTGCTGCCGATCACCGTGGATTGCAAAACATTTCTGTCCTGGGTGTTAGGCTGAGCTGGACGAGTTGGGATTCTGTGCAAGTAGCCATAGCCAATGCCACAGCCTAAGCTAAAATTTAAGACAAAATCGATAAGGTCACTACTATAAATGTTTAAAGTGTCTGTACATACACAGGTAACATTATATGTAAAGGTCATCTACTTCGATTTGAAGACATAATACCTACCTTCCCTCTCCTCCCCATGCTCCATTTGGAGTCACCACTACTTCTCTGCACTGGTCAGTCTGTGTGTTGTACACCAGCAGTTTCAGAGGTTTCCCCTCATTTGCTTCAATTAAAGAAAAGAAATCCTCTGACTGCAAAGGTTACACAGAAAGAAAGACATTTTGAGTTCTAGTATCTTTAAAAACAAATATCCATTTGTAGAAATAAAAGCAAAAAACAGGAAAACTTACATCTTGCAACACCTGATCGGCCCCCACGATGAAGTCATTGTGAGCAATAAGGCCAGCAAATGCTGCAGGAGAACTGGCTTCCACATCCTAAAAAAGATGGTAATGAAGAGATTTTTATTTAAAACCACAGTCTGAATTTAATTTTACTTAACATTGTACTGATATATGGGAAATTATTTGTTGGTACCAAATTAGGCTGTACCAACCCAACAAGAACTTTAATGACGGTTTCAATGGTCCCTTAGCACATTTGGAACAACAGTCAAGTACATTTGGTTTATTTACTCCTTCATCTTCTAACATACAAGAAAATACTGTCTATCACCTCAAAGCCGCCAATAAACTGTATCAGGCCAGCATGAGTTTACCATATGTAGGTTACACAATTTATTTAAAGAATAACGCCAATTGCGCTAGACTTGACTTACCAAGACATGCCATACATTCTCATTGGCTCCTTCAAAGCTGCAGAAGCGGACACTAGCACCCAGGAGACCCTGACCACCCCACATGTTACTGGGTATCACCTCCAGTTCCCTCACCCGCTGGGTTTTAGAGTTGTACACTTCAAGCTTGACTGCTTTCTCCACATTGGCTTTCAGAAGGTCTTTCAGTAAGTCACTTTCTTTACTCTGGAGAAACAGAGAAATATGGACTATCCCAGCTGTGACAGTGCAGAGATGGTGAACCAGTTTTATGTTACAGAACACGTAATGAGGTTGATCATAACAGACAGTGCGGCCACTTTTTCTCCTGATGTATAAATTTCATTGTGGGGAAGGAAAAATTGGCACAGAAACACAGAAAATAAAACAATGTTTAAAAAAACTGTCTATTGCAAGTCACCACAATATACAATTAAACGGTTAAAAATGTGTTAATATGACATAATTAATATGATATGATGATGAAGTTACTCTTTGTTGTCCCAAAATAAAATATTGATTGTTGTGTAAAACTGCAACTTCTTAGACTTAAAACAGTTGACAAAGGATATGTCAGAGGATTTACATGCTAATTGAAGAATTACAAATATGTTTAACACCTTGAGGTTCATAGCTAACTTAGGTGGTGGGGCGTTTCAAGAGGATACCTTCTGTGGGCGAACTGCATTAAAATGTAAACTACTGTAAAATGCCCCATTTAAATAGTTGACAACTTTCTACTATACTTTTTCAAATTTTTCAAGATTACTTTCTCTAATTTCAATGCAGTCATTAAAATACTACTTCTGAAGTCATTTAGTCTTCAGCCTGTTTTTTGTTCTACAATTACATTCATAATTGTGAAGACATAACCATTAATATAAGATTTAATCAAATATACTCATCCAGTCTACTCACGAGTCGGGTATTTCCTATAGAGAGAATAAAGTCAAAGAAGGGCTCCAGACCAGCCCTCTGAGCAGGTGAGTCCTCTTGAACCTGACAGGTGAAAGAACACAATGGGGTTTGGTTGAGTTGACGTAAAGGATGCTGTGTTATAGCAAAGTCCTTCTACCCTCTAAAATGTCTGTGGTTATAGTCGCCCCCGTGTGTCAACTAAATATAATGCAATGGCAAGAATTTGGGGATCCTTCTTGCGAGATATCGCACAGCTGGTGTTCTTCATATGGCGAATACGTTGATGTGTAACTCTATAACTTATACTTTCTTATATCAGCTTCTGCAGTGTGTACTAAAAAACTACAGTCTCTAGCTTGGATGTGTGCCAAATGCCACCTCATCATGGGCGGACACCATTAAAAATGACCACGACTGGAGTTACTAACATTTACTTATAGGATAACCTGACATTTACAAACCAACAACTCTGTTTATTCACAGATAAATGCAGCAACAACATCTGTTCAGGACTAACATATTTAGCAAGTCAGTGAGCTAAAAACTGGCAAGTTAACACAGATTCAAAAAGTGAGCTGTAGGGACGAGTCGAGGTTTATAACCTTGCAGTACAACAACGTACCCCGTGCACATGATATCCACTATTAGTTCCCCCGTCCGACAAAAACGAGCTCTGCGGTAGCCCCATTGTCTTCAACAGTCACGTAATACTCGCACTGACAATGTCACTGAGGTAGAGTAATGTTAGAAGGCATTACTGAAAGCTAGAGCTGATTCAAGCTAGCTAGCGCCAACAGCAGAGGGAGGTTCACACAGCAGCCATTTGATGGCTAGGCAAAGCTAATAAATAAAGATGCCAGAAAACTCGAGCCTGTACTGTCCTCATATGTATCCATGATGATGCCAAGGTACCTGCACTCGATTAGCCGTCCTTGACAGGATGTTCTACGCAGTTGCCAGGCAACAGACTTCGCGAGTGGACAAAGCTTCATCTCATTCAAGAAAAAATTACGCTGTCCGTAATAAATTTAAATATTTAATACATTGAGCATATATGTGGGGAAATGGAGAATTACAACTGCTACTGTGTTATATTTCTGTTGAACAAAATTTAGCTTAGTTTAGCCAGCTTCCATTTTATAGCTAATGGAGGGTGATACATTTACAGTACATTTGGGCCTACATATAATACATAACAGTCAGAGGCAATACAATTCAACCAATTGACACTTTTCACACGCCCTCATGCCCTACATCAATTTTCTTACGCATTGGAAAAACTAATGTAGCCTATAACGGATAGCGTCGACTCGGCGCGATTATACTCCACCCAGCTGATGAGACGGCGGCGAACGCTGTGAGAGGAATCAGACGTACCCGCTCTAGCACAGTGAGTGGCAGACAGTGGGCACGGTTTTGCAATATAAAAATGTATAATCTGAGCCTTGTTCTGTTGGGAATGTGAGCTGCACAGAGCTGCTGAAGTTAACGTGTGTGGATATGTGGTGAAGTGGTTTCAGTTAGTTTCGTGTCTGGGATTCTATCACATCAGAGCAAACTGAGGAGCAGATTATAGGGCAGGGAGATTTTGAAAAATATCGTAAATTGTGATTAAATGATTATGACGTTATACTCATAGAAATCTTTCTGATGATGTCAGATTACACAATTATGTGGGATACATGAAACTCCAGGAGTTTTAACTGAATTAAAATGAATTAATTTATCCTTGAGGCGAAAATGTGCCACATTTAAAGAGGAACTTCCCCAAACAAAGACACAATGAGGTGGGAAGACTAAATCATGAAATAAAAAGAATTAGAGAATGCTTGAAAGCCATACACGTACTGAATGATATTCTGGTATATTTTATATTTTAAATTGTCACCTGTTGCCTCAGTTTGTATTACCATTGACATAGCCTAGATTAAAACATTTCCACCATAAATTGATGCAGAAAAGGCTCCTGCCTTTCTAATTGGTGCAGAAAATTTCACCAGAATGCAGGAAATTAAGTATTTAATGCTAAAAATTTGCTGGGGGAGGACCCTCAGACTACTCCATTGCTAAAGGAAAACCTAGCTCTTGCTTATTATGAACTTTAATATTCCATACATTCTCTAGAATTAAAAGAAATACAGTCCCTGTTTTGACACATGTATTGTGTGGGGAAAGACTCCCCAGTGCATGGTTAGGTTTGGTCAAAATCAAGGCTATCATCTCTGGAGGTTGGCGAGTATCCTGATTATGACACGGAAGCCCTAAAATGAACTGACCTCCAATACCGAGTCTCACTCCAAACTAAACTGAAAAGTTGGCAGCCCTGCTGCAGGTGTACAGGCTACTTTAATAGTAAATAGTTACCAGAGTTTTACACAATTACTAAAGCTTTACTGTTATTGTTGAAACATATTTTGAAAGCAAATTACCTCCCATATTTCATTGATTTACAAGGATTTGTAAACTACAGACTAAAGTTTGTAACACTGGACATGAAAAAGAAGTATTTGATCTGGAAAGAACTAGTAGGAGACTGTGCCCTGATCTGGAAAAGAAAATGGACAGAGATCTTATGTGTTCAGGCAGTGACTACATACCTAACTTACCTGGATAAAGTCACCCACCAGCCACTTCATCATTCTCTATATTCCCATAGTATTTTCTCTGAAATGTGGTGGCTTATTTGGTGCATACTATTCATATTATGATTTATGCATAACTCTTACCTAAGTAAAAATAGCTATGCTGCTCTGTAAATAGGCCTATACAAGTAAAACCCCTATCAAGATTTAATTTATATAACAATACAAAAGCAACTAGAAGAGTGCAGCTCTCCGCCAGGCCTGGCAATATGATATCATGGATTGACGTATAAATAGCACGCCTCTGTTCAGGACATTTTGTGTGGCATTACTAGCAATTTATGCTTTGTGCATGTCATTAAACACTGTTAGAGACGCCCCATTTTATGAGGTATATAAGACTTTCAGGAAAGGAAGAAGTCAGGTGACCTTGTCAGGCATCATGCTAACAAAAATAAACACGGGTTAACATTGTGATACGGGTGCAGTTTAATTAGGTTTAGGCATCAAAACTACTTAGTTTAGTTAGGTTTATGAAAAGATCAAGTTTTAAAATAAGTAGGCTACATTAGTTAATGTCAGATTACTTTTGTAATCAGATTACTTTCTTAAATAGATTACTCTTGTAATCAGATTGTAATTTTATTACTTTTGTAAATAGAAAATCCAGTCACCAGATTATCAGATTACTTTACACATATTTAAAATTAGATCACATTACAATTTTTAATAAATCAAACCGCAAGACATGAAGACTGCTTCTACAAACATTTGTGAAAGAATGAGTTGCTCTCAGGATCTCAGGGAATTCAGGCGTGATAGGTGGCCACCTGTGCAATAAGTCCATTTGTGAAATTTCCTCACTACTAAATATTCCACGTTCAACTGTTAGTGGTAGTACAACAAAGCGGGAGCGTTTGTGAACAACAAAAACTCAGCCAGGAAGTGGTACAGATGTTTGTAGAAGTGTAGCCAAAGTGTCTCACCATTGTGTCCCAGAGCAAGACGCTTAACCCCTAATTGCTCCAGAGGCGTGCGACCTCTGACATAAATAGCAGTTGTAAGTCGCTTTGGATAAAAGCTAAATGAATAAATGTAAATGTAGATAACTAGAACAAGGTTTACAATTTAAGAGATGATATTTTTATAGATTTGTTTGTTCTCATAAAATGCTATATTTTGTTTAACTTTCTATAGGCCTATATTTGTTTATGTTTGTACTGCATTATTAGGCTACACATCTGTGTCTTCCACTGTTTTTCACATTATGGTGTAAATATACTTAGGCTGTGGGAAATGTCCTCTTTTCACCAGTTGTTGATCAGTTACAGCTCATATCTGGAGGAAAATTTGTGTTTGATTTACGCTCTATACAGATGGTCTATTTGAATTTGTCTGCATGGGAATACACCTGCTATTTTCCCACCATGATAACAAATATGAACTCTTGTTTTTAAACTTTTGTTAAGGGAAAAATACAAACACAATGAATATATAACTATATATATGGATTTTGAGAGATTTATATTTATACAGTTGCTGACTACCTGTAAAGAAATGTCACATTTTTCCAATGTGGTCCCCATTCTTCACTACAACATGACATGGTGTACATTCAATAATCCACATGGATTGCTGATTTTGGCAGGTGTAACGTAATGGTTGCCTAATACTTTCTGAAGGTCTTCCAGTCTCAAACTGATATAAATAGTTAAAAACAAACTGCCACTTGTTCTCAGTGCTCCAACATGATTTGGCTTGTGGCTTTTCTGTCCTGCATTGGTAAGTTTTTCAAGAAATACACCAGCGCAATTTACAATATACTTTTTTCAGTGCTGTTTGTGAACATTGAAACAACGTCACAGTACTCTCTGCTCGTGTTCATGTGTGCACTAAAGGGCTTATTTGTGCTGAAACACCTTTCAACCATAATGTACACAATCAGAGGGTCATAGGAGGTCATGATGCTCAACCCAAAACCTGGAAATGGCAGGTAAAACCTACAAAAACGTAATTATGTGATTAAAATTAAATTCAACATTTAATATATTTTTGTCATAGATACTACTGCCACTGACACTACTGTTTTCATTTTAATGTTCAGGCCATTCATTTTTTATGTGCTGTGGGATTTTCATATTTCTTATTGAACAAATAGGTTCACTATTGAGCCACTGTGCCTCGTCATACTGAATGATTTCTGAAATAACATTCAACTCTCTACCTGTTTGTATTTGGTCTCTGTTTTCTTTCAGGCTTCTCTGCAGTATGATTCATACAATGATGGTTATTTCTACCACATCTGTGGAGGCTCTATCGTTCATGGTTTCTACATTATGACTGCGGCTCACTGTATCCTCAGGTTGGGTCTTATTTGAATCAATACACGCCTACTATTTGCACTTGTGAACATGTAACATGGGTAATTTTATCTAGATCTAAGGCACAAATCTGGCAGATCCTGTTCTGTGCTTCTTCCCTATCTGTTGGATGCACAACATGTTTTTTGTTTCTTTTGTTTCTGTCAGCATGGATGCTAGAATGTACCGTGTGGTGGTGGGTGAGTATAACCTGTACGAGTATGACGGCAGTGAACAGTTCATCCGTGTGGAAAGGATTGCCATCCATCCCGGCTGGACTGGAGACCTTGGCAAGGGGTAAAGGAACAGCAAGCCAGAACACTTCTCTTAATTTGGCCCCAATTTAAAAAGGCAAGCTGTTCAAAAGCACAATTTTATTGATAGCAATGGGCATGGTCTCAGGGGTGGGGGCCTCAGGTGCATTGACATTTACAATTGGGAGCAATCCTGTACAACTTCCCTCAATTTTGGTCACAAAGCTGTAGTACTTTGAAATGAGCAGATTTGAGCAGAACTACTGCATCTCCTCCCAAATGCATTTTTTTGTCTATTAGAAATGATATTGCTCTCTTGAGACTCGCTAATCCTGTGTATGACAACGGCTACGTGGCTATTGCCAACCTTCCCAGTCCTGGCGAGATGCTGCCTCATGGCTTCACCTGTTACATCACCGGCTGGGGACTTATGGACTGTGAGACCCACATATACTAAATACCCGATGCATTTATGTACGTCTAATAAAAAACAACCTGCTACACTCCCTCTTTACTCACTTCTTTCAGACGTAGGGAGCGTCCCTGCCGTCCTACAGGTGTCTCCCATCGCTGTGGTGGAGCATTCTGTCTGCTCCCAGCCTCAATGGTGGGGCAGCATTGCTCTAAGATCCATGGTGTGTGCTGGAGGGGATGGCATCGTATCAGGCTGCCAGGTACAGCTAACAGATGTGTGCAGCAGTCTAATACAGGGCAGTTTTGTCCTGAAACCAGTTTGCTTCAACTCCAACTCTAAACTGGCGTTTATATATTTCTGCATTCATTTGTAAAGATAGCAACTCTCTAACATGACAAGTCTTGTTTCGCTCCTTGGGCATTTTTGGTTATGATTTCTGGTTATAAAAAATACTTTTTAAACTTCCATAAATCAAGGACCATGACCATTTGAATGTTTGTTTTTCTTTCATTTTCTTCCTGTTATCTAACATCATATTGTGACCTGTGATGTCAGTGGTCCCTTCAACTACTGACTCATTTAAAGATGATAATTCTTACAACAGTGGCAGCTACTGTATATTAGGAATTATCCCTGCCAGCAAGCAGATCTATGTCTAATAAAAAGCTGCATACAAGAAGCTGAGTAAGCTGTAAAGTCCGTGCACGGTCTTCAAGCTGGACCCTCTTGTCTTGTGTCTGTTCTTATTGCTACCTTTCCCAGGGTGACTCTGGGGGTCCCCTGAGCTGTTTCACCAACGGAGCCTGGCGAGTCCACGGTGTGGTCAGTTACGGTCCAGCTGGCGAGTGCAACCAAGTGTCTAAGCCCACTGTCTTTACCAGAGTCTCTTCCTTCCAAGACTGGATCTATTCAGTAAGCCTCTGTGATTGATTCTGAAAACGGCACCAAATTGTGTCTGCACATTTCAGCTGCTTGACTATTTATTTCTTGTTTTTCCCCCCAGTTTGTACAACGTCTATAGACGGTGCAGTGTTTTGTCCAGTCAAATGGAACCTGTGAAATAAAATTAACATGCATCTCAGGCTTTTGTTCAACATTTTCTTGTAGTTATTAATTTAGCCAAACGGTGACAATAGTGGCTTACATATAGTACAACTACCATGCTGACTCCTCTAAAGCTTGGATGTGTTTCTTGGCACTCTCGTAATTTCTCACAGTTTCAGAAATGTATTGCTCATTGGATGCATTTTGTATTGATGTACTTTGTTTACAACCAGTCTGTAAATGGGGCCAATTTTATACCAATAAAAGTAGGAACAATCCTGATCCTCTGACCTCCCAAGCTGCAACCTCAGTGGATGGGAAATCCCTCAGGATCTTTTGATGAGACTGCACTTGTTTTAGGCTAAAAAAGGCTTAAGTGGCAATGTGGCATGGAGGTAAAACCCTTTCATGTAGTCAGAATCAAAGACAACCAAAAAAGAAGTAACATCCACCTAAAAACTTAACAAGAACCAATTTTTTTTAATGGTGGCCAAATGTTAGATGTCTATATGTAGTCACCGGGCTGTCTGGGTTTTCTGGCCATATGTTTGCGGTGGGAGTCTGGAGACTATACAGCATGACATCACAAAATGTTTTGCTTTTAACCATGGAGACCAGAAGCCACAGCTGAATTCCTGTGGTTAACACAAAAACCCCCAAAAGAATGTCACTACATTTAATGAAGTGTGATGTGTCTACCACCTTTAATCCTACAGTATATAGCATGCAAGGATTTTACTAGGTTAAAACTACTGAAATTGTTTTCCATTGGGAACCCAACACTACATAAAATATGCATGCAAGATAAATCAAAGAACGTGACTGTGTGGCCATATTTGCTTATCCTCTGCCTGTGACTCGAAACTTCAACAAGGTTTATTATATACAACAGTTCACTTTAACAAATCAACAAACAACAGAGTCAAGCATTTAGAAAATGTTTTTTTATTGTTATTTGGAGGGACAGGCTGTCAAAATGGCTTAGATGAAAGAAACTGTTTTTGAACAGCAGGTTAAAGTGTGAATATGTAAAAAATAAAGCAGCTTTGTTTGCTCTGCAGGACCATTCAAGCAGAAATATGTACAACACAAAAGGCAAAAAGTAAGACACCGTTCTTTGAAAATAAAAATTAAAAAAAGCTGTACTGTAATACATTACATTGATAAACACTCACGGTTGCCATTTCTTCATGAGAATTGATGTTTTGTACAAGAGAAACGAATGTTAGCTTGCAAAAATCAGTGCCCTCTTCATGGCGTAAGAACATGGATTTCAAAGTAATCAAAAAGGCAAAAAGCGAATAATACATTTCCAATGTGCACTCAGCACTTTTCAAAGTATACAATTAATCAGAACAAGTTTTAACAAACAGGACCTGCATGCATAATTTCTAAAGGGTCCAGAAAGGCTGTTGAAACAGCTGTAGAAAGGGTGAGATATGTACATCAACTCTCTAGTGTCCTCAACTGTTCACACAGGTGACAGCAGAATCAACTTTGAAAAGTCTTGTTACAATTAATGAGGCAACTCTTCAATTTTCAGGGTTCGTGTGTTCAATAAAAAATGTATAATATATGCAGTTTTTATCCACAAAAAAACCCTTTACATGTGTAATTTATAACATAATGTAACCCAAGTCACAGACTTCCCAAAAATTCAGAATACAATCAAATTGATCTTTGCAATTTACTTTTTTTAGTGGCATTTCGCTAAGATATCAAACCATAAGACTGCCTATGAAAAATACTTCAGAACGCTAGAGAGCAATAACCTTCATAAGTATACATTTCTCTATAATTCATATATTACAAAGGTTGTCCCAGATTGAAAATTATTCATTTTGCTTTCTTAATAAAATATTAATTTTTTCAGTGATTAGAATTCTTTTGTCAACCTACATAAATTAGTTACAAAATATTAGTGTAATTTTCTATGGTTACATTATAGGCAGAGATACAACAGACCCATAATTTAGTTTCAGTGATTAGGGAGATTCCACAGTTTTCAGTCCCAAAGCTTAAATGGAAGCGCTGTGCACACACCATCGGCAGGCATGGCTCCCCTGATAAGCAGGCACATCCAGTAAACTTCACAACACCCCAATTTATTGCCAAAATGTCTTAAATTAAATAACTAATGAAATGATGACATAATAAGTTACCAAAAAAAAAAGTTAAAAGTATAAGAGAATAGATATTAAATACTTTCTGTTGGACATGTGGTCCCATTTCCCATAAAAACGCCAAAAGGTGATATGGAAAAAAGGAAGGAAGATTGCACTTTCAGGTGAAAATATCAAACCACAGTGCTTCTTGAGTGAAAGTAGGCTTTATCTGAAATAAATAAAATAAAATCATGAAGGAAATAATTTAAAACAAAAGTAATAAAAGACAATACAGCTACAGCTTTGAATGGTATGAACGTTATTTGTAGTTACCCAGCTCATAAATAGGAAACTCTTTAATTTAGCGTTGAACTGCTGAATCGACCCCATACAACCAAAACAATGCCTATTCCTACATAGTTATTTTCACAGATAAAGTGCTGATCGAGGAGCTTTTAGAGGGAATTTTTTTGTACCATATAAGACCCATGGGAGAGACCTTGAGGAGAAAGAGTCCACTAGCTTCAGGATTCAACACAGGGAGGACCCCTACCTACTCAAGTCATCTGGGTGTAAGCCCAAAGGGAGGACATGAACAGGACTATGTTCTGATTTGACTCGGGTTTCATATGAAGGCCATCACAGCAATGGTCACCATACATTGCCTCCAAAAGCTAGAAAGCTAGAAAAAAATCCCTGAGGTGCACATTCAGCTGTGTTGAGATACCCAACCTGGCCCCCCGTTAATGTTGATTCCTGTTCAGCATAAGGTTGGCAATCTTGGTTTGGTTAAAAGAGCTTTCTTAGGAATTGAGAGCCATCATTGGTTTCTACGGGCCTGGTCAAATTTATCTTCATTTTTGTATCTTTTCACTTTTAACACTAGCTGCCATCTCACACAGCAATAATCCCAAACTGCTTTGCTAACGTTTTGAAGGCAAGTCTGGAATTTGAACATTTATTAGGCAAGAGGGAAATCACAGCTTCCTCCGAAAATCACGCTGACATTGACTTCTTATGTGCATGTTCAGCCCCCACCCCAAACCCCCCGTTTTTTTCTTGCACTATCCGCACATTTTCACGTTGTGTCAAACCTTCACAGACTCCATCACAGACAATTTCATGGCTTCCTCCAACAGCTGATTGTCTGTAAATGTGGCAGGGGGTTCTGGGACGGATTCTGAAAGGCCAATCAGTGACTCCAGGAGGCAGGTCCCTGGGTCACTCGTCGGAGGGAGGCTGGGGTAACTAGGCAACTGAAACTGAAAAAAGTTGTCCATGTGTTCATACTCCTTGAGGGAGTTGTAAAGCGAGCTGGGCCCCAGGCAGGGGAAGCCGTCAAAGAACTCCAGGTCTGACTCAGAGGAGAGGCTCAGGTCCATGTTATAGCTCGCAGAGCGATCAACGGTGGGGGAGGGCGTGCGTGGCACACTACTGCTATGGAATAGGGCGTTTCCCTGGTTGGCGTTCTCATCCAAAAGTTCTGAGATGGCTGTCGCTCGATTGTCTGTGTGATCATCTGCAGAGTCCAACAGTGCAGCGTCTATATTGTCATTTTCGTCAGCAAAGTCCACCATGCTAAAGCTAGTAAAAGTCTCCGTAGATGGCTGCTGCTTTTCTTGCCGTTGATCTGGGCAGCAAATGTTTTTACAGTCCCCGCCTTCCCTGCTACTTCTTGAGCCGTTCTCGGTGTCGCTGAAACTGAGAATGCGGCTCAGGCCTTTCTCATCGACATCCAGCTGGGTGTTATGCACACACTGAATTTCGCCTACCTCAGAGTCCTCGCTCTGACCTGAAGAGTCTGAGTCTGTCATATCGCTGCTGCAACTGTTCTCTCCAGCTACCGCAAGTTCTGAGTTAAAGGGAAAGGAGGGTACTGCTGGTAAGGAGGTGGCCGCTGTTGTGTTCTCCTCCTCCTCCTCTGTGCTAGACTGCTCCTCCAGTCTCTTCTCCAGCTCCAGCTTCATGATAGTGTGGATGTAATGCGTCTGTACCCTGGTAGAGTTGAACTCAATGCGACCCTCTGTGTTTCCGCAGCCGTCCTTGGTACAGCCACATGGGAAAGAGGAATGATCCATCTGTGAGAAGCAGAAAGAAGTCGTTAAATTACTTGTGACACTCAAATGAGTAGTCCCAATTGTACTGTGATTGGAAGCCCTTATTGGTGAACTTCCTATTCTCAATTTCCTAGTTTTCTCAGCTCTTACCTGACATTTGATGCCGGCCAAGCTGCAGCTACACGTCTCAGGTTCACAGAAGCCCTGGCAGTCGCAACCGCAGTTCTCTCTGGAGATCCTCAGCTCATGCAGGTGCCTCTTCTCCTCTTTGTCGATCTTCTTCACACCAGCTGCTTTAAGCAGTGCGTAGCGATGTTTAGGCGGGTAAGGCTGGAGGAAAGAGCCCTCATCCAAGTTGGCTCCACTGATGTTGATGTCCTGCTCGGGGATGTCGTCCACCGTTAGCCGCTCGGCCTCCTCACTCTCTTGGGTTCCATTGTTAGTCAGCTGGAGAGAACAAATGGAATCAAAAGTGTTATTGTTGTTTTGAATGTGTTTCAGAATTTGGGGATTTTTGCAAATTCACCAGTACACTTTTAGGGCAAGTTTGCTCACCTTCAGTTTGAGAGCCTCCAGCTTCTCCTCCCTGAGCCTGTTGAGGAGTTTTTCCCGGCGTAGAAGCCGCTGCTCCACAGCAAACTCAGCAAGCGTATACGTGCGGAGCACGCTGTGGCGCTGCATCATGCCCAGGGTGCATCCTCCTCGACTGGGAACACTGGTGAAGCCCTGGCACCGAGGGAAGAAGAACACCGTCACCTGGTCAAAGGTCACATTGCCCCGTCGTGCTCGCTTGGATTTCTTAAGGATGGATGTTGCTGCGGATGGAGAAAGAGTAAATTTAGGATGCATATGGTCCAAGAAGGAAATTAATTTTTTCAACAGGAGGTGTATTCTGTTGAACTGCCTCAATTGCTTTAATGTGCCACTAGATGGCATAATGCTTCATCACATAAGTCTTGAGACCTGTGCAAAGCCTGCTGAAGAGACTGTAAAAAGGACACCCCTCTGATTCATTGCCCCCCCTTGTCCTCAACCAAGCCTTATCATGTACCCAATTAAAAGACATTGCTAACAGTCCAACACACTTACATCCTGTAAAGTGAAACTTAAACGACCAAGAATTCATTCAGCCTTGTTTCATGTCACACTATGCAGCAAAAAAGGAAAAAAAAAAAAAACAGCCCAGGAATTTTCCCTTGGTGACCAACACAGTGGAGGAAGCAGGACTGCCAGGGTCACAAACTAGTGAGTAAATGCTTGAGGCTTCCGGAAAAGGTGGAGGGTGGAAGTGTAGCAGGAATAAAAACTGCCCACCCTGGTCTCCCTGCTAGCTGACAATCCCCACAAATGGCCCAGTAACTGAGGGGAGTCAAAGGTCCTTTCTCTGTTAAAACATTCAGGACCCACAGCAACCAGCCATCTTTATATACCCAGACAAATACAATAAAACCATACGGGAATCAAAGTGGAACCATATGCGGGAACAAACCCAATAATTATTCAAGCTTTATTATAAATTCCACTTCCTCAACCCAGGAATACTCAACATGACTTTAGAGCCTTGCTTAAAGACACGTTCCTCTGCTTAAGTCTCCAGAGCCGATGTTTTTTTTTTTGAGTGTATGTGTGAACAGAAAGGGATGTCAATATACTCCACATGTGTCGAGCATTATCTTTATTATGTGGTGGGGCATTCCTTATAGCTTCCCTTTTTCTCAGCCATTGAGCTTTCTTGGAACAACTGCCCGCAAAATTCACAGGAGTCAAATGGGAAAATCTGTGTACTTGGTGTGATAATTGAAGCTCAGATGTCGAAAGTAACCTTTTACCCCAGTGCAGGTACAGACAATAGCTATACTATGTCTAATCTGCCGCTAGGGGTAATACAGATGAAACAAACTGCTAGTTCCAGCTTCACATCCATCAGATCTAGTCAGGCTTATGACACCTGCAGGAGACAAATGACGCCTTCTCCACTGCCTCAAAATGGGATAGCTTTACAGGCTGTTTTCCCCCCTTCACTTCACAATGGCAGGCAACTTTCTGTCCAATACAAACACCTGATTTATAATCGTCTGTACACTCTGCTCTTCTTGATGCATGCCTTCTATTCTTGATAGGCCTATCCCCTCCTTTTTTGTATCCCTTCACCCAGCCTCTTTCAGCACCTGTGCTGGGTGCATGCCCAGGCTTCAGACAAGGCTCTGTGTGTTCCCAGCCTTGGCAACCTGCCATGCTTCTCCTCCTGGCTCCCTGCCCCACCATCCTGGAAACCTCACAACTGTTTGCCCTTCTCCCCTACAATCCCTCTCCAACCCGACCGGTCCCCCAAAGGCCAGCAGACGCACCCAGGTCCAGACAGAAACACCCCGAAGCCGCTCGACCCACATCTCTCACTGAAAGGTGGGGCAATGTCTGTCTTCAAGGCTCTGGGAATGAGGTGGAGACAGAGCCAAGGTGTGCAGCCACTGCATAATGCGATTAGCCATTTTGCAGCTTTAGGGCATGAAATCAAAAGGGGTATTTATTGCAGAAGTCTGAAATAATTTCTGTGAAGTGTTTCATGGGCTGCCAGCTGCCTAAATTCCTTAACTCTTCCCTATTTTTATGGGTTTGTTATCAGAGCCACCACGGAGCATAAAGACAAGGCGAGAGAATGCATTTAAAAGCATGTACCATCAGCTCTTTGTATGATTTATTATTGCTGGAAGAGGACACTCACTGTTGAAATGTTTTGCTGGGGAGCTGGGGTTGCTTGGAGTGGAATCCAGGGTGTCCGAGTAGCAGCTCTCTCCCTCCGAGTCCCAGCCTGAGCAGGCAGAGGAGAGGGAGGAGGGTGAGGAGTAGCATGGGTCCTCATCCACCTCCTCAAACTTCCTCTTGAGAAGCCCACTCATGGCGTTAGTGTGAACAATCTGCATGAGAGAGCAGAGGGAGGGGTTATTAACCAATTATTCACACTTATTTTAATAGTTTTGCTCTGTCTTATGAATGTAAAGTACCAGGAAATAAAACACAATCACAAACGTCATACAATATATGGTGCATGAACACTATTGTACAAATGCACATGCTTTTAACAGTGTTACTGGTAGAAGTGAGTCCTGTGCTCGGTCATGTGAGACCATAGGCATCCCAATCTCGTGCTGCACTCAGCTGAGAGTGGAAATAAGGCATGGCACAGGAAGCAATCAATCAGGCCTATTCGCATAAGTCAACAATTACTGGACCCTTCGCCCTCTTCCAAATCCCATCAGCTCAGCAAATGCATTGATTAGAGAGAAGGACCGAGCACAGAGGTGACCAAATCATCTAGCAATAGACATTTAATTTCAATCATTCCCTTTAGGCAGCCATCAAATATGTGGGCCAAGGCCAGGGCAATTTGCCACTTGTCTTTTTTAATGTGTTCAAATGGCTCTCATAGTAAATATGTACAGCTATGCACAGTCAAGATGTTTTGTTATGCAACTCCTGCAAGAATTTTTTTTTCAGTGCTCCTGAGAGAGGGGCTGCTGGTTCAGCGATAAAAACAATCACTCCTTTGAGAGAGACAGACAGGCAGGCAGACAGAAGCAGGAGGAGAAAAAAAAGAGCACCAGTTTTACCCTCTAATTTTCAAAAACATTGCCCAATATCTGTGAAACCTCTTCCATGTACAAGCTTAGTTGATATCTTTAAATCTTATTTAAGCCGATGAATAACACTCCCATAGCTCAACCACGTCAACCTCCTGTCTCCTCAGCTTGTTCCAGGAAAAAAAGCAAAACAGAAACCACTGATGTGAAAAATTTACATGCAGGATGAGAAGGAAGGTTTACAGCTGGTATATTTTATGCTTATGGGATGTAGCTGCGTCACGTAGCTCTGACAAACAACAGATAATCTTCTTCAGAACTTCTGGGAAGCGCAAGGCCATGGTGACTGCTAGACAAGACAGGTCATCATCGCAGTCCGGGGGCCGAGCTCCTGCTAACTTAAACAAAGAGAGACGGAGGGAGGAAGGAAGTGAGGGGAGAGGGAAGACAAGACTGGGCTCAACTCCAGCATAGACACTCCCTACGATGATGTGGAATGAGAAAGGAGGCTTGTACTTTACCCATAAAGGGATCATTTCACCATCAAACTGTTTATGGTCTTCGAACTCGCAGCCAAATCACTTACAGCTGCTTCTGCTCAAGCGTGTTATGGATGCATTTTTTTTGCTTCGTTTGTTCAAATATTGGCTTGGTAATACCTATAATTTTGTAAAAATGTTTATAAACAACTGTCAAAGTTTATTTTAGCACTCTTTCTGTTTTTGGCTCTCTCGAAGGGGGGGCATGACCCAACCATGTCAATTATTAGATCGAACACGGTTCAGACACACAGACACAAGCTGTCCTGCCAATGGGCTAATTTGTGAGCACTACTCCTTAGAGGGCAGCTAAATGTGTCAAAGGCAGGATACGTCACGCCCAGAGATCCTCCAATGGCTTTAGAGGAAGTTTAACTTTGTGTGTGATCAAGACGTCTGGCTTGTCTTATCAGGGTGTTATGTAAGCATTAGCACTTAAAGAGTGGGGGG
>JAPMOB010245993.1:0-12904 GCA_029875015.1 Lepomis gibbosus
CACACACACACACACACACACACACAAACACACACACACAAACACACACACAAGGTAATTAGCTGGCATTCCTCGCTGCTCTGTTCAAACGGCCAGGCTGTCCAGATGCCTCTCTGAACTCAACTTTCAGCTCTCAGCTCTACCTTTGATGACTCCATTAAGAGCCTCACTTTCATGCAGTGTGTGTGTTACAAGGTTAGGGGTGAGTGATAAAGTATAGAGGAGCAGGAACATGAGGTGTGTTTGTGTGTGCGTGCGTATTTGGTGGGGGGCTTATCCTGAAGCATGCGGTGTCTATATGGCAGCAGGTCTGGATGTTATCTGTCACAGATGCTATTCCTTATCTCCCACTGCTTTACTGGCCATGAATCCTGCCTGTCCACATGCAGCAGGCTAATACCAAAATTACACTTTCAGTCTTAGGCTCCCTGTTCGTTTGTCAGCATAGCTGCTGGTAGAGAAAGTCCAAAAAAACAAAATACTTGAATACAGTGACTGTTATTACATATACAGTTTAATACAAGCTGGAACCAAAGAGAGTTTGGCATTTCTGCTTGAAAAATGTTACTAGTAATAAAATTGTTTCTGATTGCCCAATCAATGAATCTGCTATGGTTTCAGCTCTAAAAGGTATACACACATTTGAATTTCCACCGGAATATAAAGTTTACATGTGTCAAAGAGTTCTGTTTCCGGCTGCAAGAGGTCACTGTTCAGCCCTGTTTACAGTATAATGGGTATCTCATGAGCTTAAAACCCAAAAGAACTTCTGATAATGCTCCAAATGAAGCGATTAAACCACAGTGTTTCTACTGCAAACTGTATATTTATGATCTGAGTTTCACATTTTACATGGATGTTTGCATCCCATTTTTTCACTTGATTTTTTCTTTTTTCTTTATCCTCACAATGAAATCACCTCTAGAACCAAGTAGTGCTGGCTCCAGGCTCCGGTGAGATTACACAACGTTAAGCCATGGAGAAAAGTGTCTCACTGACATGGCAAATATCAGATCTTGACTGTAAATGATGCTGACAACTTTCCCATCACTGTTTACTCCAGAGTGATTCTGTTTTGCAGTTTGTTTCCAGCCGTAATGATTTGTTATTTAGACAACAACAAATTGTTGTATTATTGTTAGGATAGTGAAATGAGCCCAAAACTCAACTGAATGGGCAACATGTTTGCATTCATAAAGTAAATGCCTCACACCTGTGAAAATTCATCAGTGAATTACATATTTGCTCATTTAGCAGATGAGTATGGATTTGTTACACAGAAATGATCATTCACACCAAATCTTATAAGTTGTTTTAATTAGTGAGAAGTAGTATGTATGTCAGAGTATGTGCTGTCCCCCTCCAATCAAAGATATTTATGATTGTACTCTGCAAGAATCCTCCACCTAACATAAACACTGAAAAAGGCCGTCCATCAAAACAAAGATGTCCAACTTTAGATTCTTCGCAGATAGTAATTGACTCTTCATGTTTGGAGCCATTTCTCTTTTCAGAGAGCCGAAGTGCTCCAAAGCAGCGAAAGATCATACAGAAACATGATTTCCTGCTGAAAGACTTTTTTTAAGATGGTGCCTGACTGGTGGGGTTTGTGGCAGCGCTTCCTTGGTCTGCCTACAGAAATCTGGCTCTTATTTCAATCTCATTGTAGCTGACACATTAATGGACAGGGGAGTGAATTGATGAGAAAATATCAAGTGCGGATGCTAGGAAATATGTAAACAGCATTGGAAAAAAGAGACCTCAAGTGACTCTTGGCAAAAAAATCAGTGAACTTTCAAAAGTGAAAAAAGGGCACTTTAACTGTATGGCCGTGACCAGTGACATGATGGGAAACTTTTATTATCTCTGCAGAGTTCCGATAATTTTCAGCACTGCACATTTCTGGCAGACACATGCAAAGCGTGAGCACACACACATGCTCCGTAAGTTACCCTGTTCTGGCGGTTACGGGGTCAAAGGGGACTCATACATCTGGACCTTCACACTCAATCCTGTGTAGAAGAAAATAGTGCTGACGAAGGTGGGGAGGGAGAGGCGAGAGGTTGCATAAATGGTAATTGTTTTGTTGTTTTTACGTTTGGTGATTCAACCTTAGTCATGAATTGGCTAACAAATTTTTTTTCTTTCTAGTTTCAAGCAATTGTACTTTAACCATCTGAAATGATTGCATTTGACTGAACATTGCATTACTCAAGTCTAATCAAATCTGGAAGTCAATAAGGGGTGCTGTTTTTACAAACAAATGCTTTATGTGGCAACTGTCTTTTCATTATTGTGGTTAAACACAATGACATGTAGACTTCACTTTGCTGTCGCAGTCATGAGATAAAAGTGCCAAACGCAAATGAGCACTACATATCAGAGAATTTCCTGCGCAACAACTCACACTTGGATCCTTTGAAAGTTTCCAAAGTTTCAGACTGTCTTTTTAAAAGACAGCAGCTTGTAAATTTCTAAAGCAGGTAAATGCAGTAATGCTTACTCTTTGTTTTACCTGCATGGACCTGCATGGACTGATGTGTGGTCTGATCAGTCCATGCAAAGAGTCTCTGTTTTTCAGGCTTTCACGGTTTGATTTCCGGGACTCAGTGATTAAGTTTAATCCCGAACATTTAAGGCTGTAAGTGTCAGAGATTATGTAATAACTTGTGTGGAATGCCGTTAAACGTTTAGCAAATGGATCGTTTGGCGTCGTCTTTTTTGAATGTTTACAGCTTGTTATCACTGCTTTTGCTTGGTTTTCATTGTTCATCCGATGATTTCTAAATGTGTGAGGCAAAGCTGTCAAGCCACTGTAAACATGTCTCTTATGTGAGAAAATTATCTATATTACGTAAGGTTTCTGCATGACATTGACAGCATTTGCTCTGTTGATTCCAGTAAGGGAGTCATGAATCACTGACATGATTTGGTCCAGACTCTCGCTGCCTTTTAGATATTTACAAAAAATCACCGTGAAGAGTGCCATATGAAAAATGTGAAAATATTTCATTCGTATATCAATACAGGCGGATTATGACTTATAAAATGTTATAAGGTGATTAACTTAAAGAGCCTGACTAATTTGACTCGTTACCGTGAAAGGATTTCCATGATTTTTGTTTACAACCTATCGGATGAGCTTTTTTTTGTTTCACCCATAAGAAAATAGATGTTAGTGTAGCTGGAGAGAAGATCAGAGGGAACACAAGCGTGCAGGTAGTATATGTTATTGTATGTTTTCAGAGTCCAGCTGTATGTAATTGACATTAAACTTGGCTCTGGCAGTTTAAGGAGTACTCAATGATAGGACAAGTATTTCCTGAACAAGCTTGTGCAGCAATGTTTGCACACCACTTTTATTTACAGCCGTTGGACAGAAGAGTCCATGAAGATGTCAAAGTAACTTTGAATGAAAAGCAACGCTGACACTAACCTCCAGTGCATCCAGTACTTCCTCATAACTCTCTTTTATAGGCCACACCGTTACCTTTTTCCCACGAGAACCCTGAACACGCTCATCAAGCAGAGAGCAAGGAGAGACGCTGACAGAAAGGCCAAAAAAATAAAGACATACAGAAACGGGAAAATGGGAAAGGGCTGGAACTAATTTAAAGATGTTAAAAACATTCACGAAGGGCAAGCACTTGTTACATTTTTGTTTTGCGTTAACCTTGCTGAGTCATTGGAGGTTTGTGGACGCAGAGGAGAAAGTAGATGAAGTGGCTGTGGTTTTGAAGACCTTGTTCAAATGTTTCTGAAACACAACTTTGCTCTACATTCCACATGTAATGAAGAGAAAGAGACTTAAAAAGAGAGAAAGAGCTTTTTTGAGTGTAACTGGGAGTGTAAAAATCTCCATGTTACAGGTCATCTTATCAAGTCCTAATTTTCTCTTTTTACTCAAAACAAGTGGGACAGTCTGCCAGTAAGGTGAAATAGTTTCCATTTCCAATACAGGTCAACTTTTTTCATGAATTTTCTAGAAACAAATGTAATTTTCCTTTAATCTAGTGCAGTGGTCTGCCTTATTTTGTCACGTTTCAAAATACTGGCACGTGTAAAAATTTCATAAAACAAACAGCTTTGTGTTGGAAAGAGGTTGAACCAATATTACAGAGATGGCAGATGTTTTCCCCCTCTTGTTTTAAAAAACATTGTACAAATTTACTTTGCACAATGGAGAATATGCGCTGTAAGAGAATATATTTCCTTCAGCAGACTTTGGAAAGAAAAGTGTCAGTGGAAATGTGTTGTAGCCTTGCACACCAGAATGATGAGTCTAAACGTGAATCCCACAGCTACTCCACATTACTAACCGTGGCACAGTGGTAATAATAACAATGATAAACTTTATTTATACAGCCCTTTTCAAAAACACTTTAAATGGTTGAACCAACCAACAGAACAGCCAAAAGTGATGCACTAAGTGTAGTGTTGCCCTTCCCATTAACAAAGCTTCCTGACTTGGGTCAATAGGTAGGTCAGACCAGAGGGGGCAGACCTGTGTAATTACCTTGGACATGGGAAAAGCTGCACTAAATCAGAATAATGTCCAGTGTATTAGACTCTCCAAAAATTGTAGCACATTTAGATTAATTCATGTCAATGGGTGATGTGTCTGCTGTGATTAATGTTAACAATAAGTGTGTGTGGCAGCGTTTACAATCCGGGCGGCCACAGTGAGAATCAAACCTCCAACTGTGGTCAAGTTGGCACCATTCAATGCTAATTGAGCTACGCACAACCACAAGTCTGCGGTCCACATGCAAACACATGTCCGTTTGTTTCACTGCTTTATTCGCTTATTTGTAAACAAGATGTGACAGTCCGTGGACGACGTCGCAGAAAAAAACAAGGACAGCTCTGTTGCTCAGGGTCAGTCACAGCCCATACAGGATTTCCAGATTCAGACTAGAAGCGCCTTATACTAAGGGCCTTATGCGGTGAGCTGGATGTCAATCACGTAAGCAGAGACAAACACTGACGTGCACCAGCGAGCACACATTCACAATACAACTTTGACAAGATGATTAGAAAGGCTGGGCTGTGGAGGAGAGCTTCGACCCCAGAACTGCAGCTGAAACTTCTTCATCACCTCTGACACCATCTAATGACACTCATTTGCAATCTGATCTCCTGAAAATTTCCAGACTGCTAGACCATGATAGCATCAATAACAACTGCCCCCTTTACTAGTTTATGATTTGATACTTTCTGAAAAGTGTGTGTCCATTTTTGATCTTGGGTCAACTTATAGATAGATGTGCTGACTTTTTTTCTGGCAAACTGGGGCAATATTAGTTACTTCACTTTGTGTTATGTAGTTGAGTTATATGACATAGTTTGTTATATGTAGAGACTTTTTGCAAACTAGCTTTACAGTATCTTAATAGAGCTGTGTGTTTTCAATGAGATCATAAGGGCCAGAAATCTGCATCAAAGAACTAATTTGTCCAGAGCTCTGAAAGCAGCTTTGAAGCAGTTGTTTTGGTTCTGTCAGCTCTAAAAACATACCGTACAAATTATGTTATAATCTGTAGCATATAAAAGTAAGCAAAAAGCTTTTACACAACGTAAATGTGATAAAACACATCAGAAAACATCTCAGCAGGCATGGTCATGCAAAAAAACATGATGTCTAGTATGTCAAATACCACATCCATGTTCTCAGCTAGCGGAGGAGAATTTAATCATGTTCGGTTTGGTTTAGTTTGAAGGGTAAAGTTTGTTCTGTGCTGATTTTGGGGTACATGCAAAATAGCAGGGGGTGGCGCATAAGCATGCAAACTGCTGTACATACAAGCTTGTGCACAGATCTGTCAATGCGCACGCACATATAATAGGATATTTCATCATTATTTCATCGCTGCCAAATGTCCACAATTTCCATATGTCATCTTTTAATCTCTAACACGTTAAACATCTGCACTTGCTATCAGGTACATACATAATGGAAATGCCTACTAAATATGCTAAAGAGAAAATATGACCTGATCTTTTTGGCCTCCGTGGTGAAGTCCTCAGCCATGGAGGTCAAACCTTTAAATTTAGATTTTTTTCTTCTAGAAAACGTACGTTTTTCTCACCACAATCAAGTGGCAACAAGAGCTGTTGAAATTGATGGATTGTGCTTCTAATGCCATGACCTGATGCCATTATAGTTAGTGACACGTTGCACCCTAATGGTTGAGCTCTTTATGTGCTTATGTGTAAAAGTGTGTGTGTGAGTGTGTGTGCGCGCACATGTGCATGAGTGTGTCAGTGAGGACTGCAGGCAAGGGGAGGGAGGAAGAGACGCTAATTGAAATTCCTTCAGCCATGTCTGGCAGAGCCTTGGTGTCTGAGTGGCACACACACACACACGGATGCACATGCACATGCACACACATATTCACACTGGCCCTAATAAAAGTGGGCTTTGCCATATGGAGGCCATGTGCAAGACTGGCCTCTCTGTGCTCAAGTGTGTGTGTGTGTGTGTGTGTGTGTGTGTGTGTGTGTGTGTGTTCTTAGCAGGAGAGGCTTGTACAGCACCACAAACCCACAGACAGATGCACAGAAACCCTATGACATGTGCATGAAAGTGTGTGAGTGATAAAGATCCAGCTTTAATGAAGGTTACATTCTTAGACATACACACGACATGTTGTGACACATTTATACGCACACAGTAGATGTAATGCAGCGAGACCCCGTTGTATAATATTTAAGAAATTAGCTTGTGTTTTTGGACATTGCCAATCCAATTCAGTGAACGGGCAGGTAAACACTTGACAGGTAAACGTGAGAGTAATGTTCTGTTCTCTCTCAACAACTGAGACCAAAAGACTGTGGCAGTCCTGGAGAACGTCCAGATGTGTTTAACTAGAAGATAAAGATGTGGGCTAGAGAATGATAACAGCTGATTTTCTGTCCTGGATCAGTCATAAATGATTATGATGACCCTTACAAGTCATTAAAAGTATTTATATATGCTAGACTAGATGGTTTGTTGAGGTTTGCATGCTACCATATAGCTATTGTGGGACAGTTTACATTCTTAACGTGCATCTTCAGTCCTATTATCCTACAACAAGAGAGTCCACAAAATGTATGCAGTTTGCATTCAATCATGCGAGCATCCTCTTTCCTCCCTCAAAAGCTACAGTTAAGGTATCGCAAGGTCCCTTAAAAGTACCAGTGTGGTTTCTCAGTGCCCCACAGTGGAGGACTAAGAGTCGGGAGTCTACCCAATGTGAAAGAGTGTAACTGTGTAAATGTGAGGCTGAGTGGTGCTGACAAAAGAGCATGTGTGCTCAGTGACCCTTCTCAGGATAAATAAAGGTTAAAATCATATTTCACAGCCCTCAAAATGCACAAGCAAAAAAAATGAGCAGGAATTGCATGGTTATTACTTTACATCTCAGTCTGCCTAACCTCATACTTAGCATATGCCCACTGCTATTAGAGCTGCAGCACAACAACAGCAAGTATTAAGTGTACTTGTCTCTCTCCCCAGGGGTTTGGTAATAGCTGTGTTTTAGATATTTCCTCAAAGAAGAAGAACTTTCTCTGGGCAGTTTCTAATTTATTCCAGTGGATCATCTCTCTTTTTTATCTTCCTGGCTTACTCATTTTGATTTTTCCTGTCTTCCCTCCTTTCCCACTGTCACTGTCTCACACTGAATGTCCCCTCCTGTACAGATGGTTGAAAAAGTCTGAAAATCATGTAGCTCTGTTATTTGTTCTATTGCCCAGTCACCTGTGGGAATGTGCACGGTTTGCCAAGTGTGGAAAACCAGTGCGATATAAAAATGCTCAATAGCAGAGTTCATTAAGTGGACTTCCCTTTGCATTCAGTTTTCAATTTTCAGTGCAATTAAAAAGTCTAAGAGAAAATAAAACAGCTCAGTATCAGTAAAAGCTTTAAAAAATTCCCAGATTGCTTTCTAATTCTCACAAGTTGCAGATTTCATACTTAAACATTGCTTAAAATGTAAAGACCCAATGAAACACGTAAAAAAGTTGACTTACTGTATGGATCATCCTCATTTTTGGTGCCATTAACTTTTCCTTTCCTGTCAATGCGAAGGAAGAATTTCTGGTAGGAGAACAGTTTCCTCCTGCGCACATCTCCTTGGAGATGATTGTAGCTGCTCCGCACGTGGCGCCCGATGACCGTCGCGGAGGACGATGACACATTGGTCGCCCGTGGCAACCTTGCAGAGGATGCGTGCAGTGGTGCGGCTGATGGGGAAGCTGGCGGGTGTGAGGTGAAGAAGATGTGAGGAGAAGGACCTCCAGGTGCATTGTGGTTCTTTTCAGAATCTGGTGATAAAGGAGACAGGGGCGAGGATGTGGAGGGTCCGAGCAGGAGAAGCAGGAGGAGGAAGGTGAGGGACAGGATGAGTGAAGGAGGTCTGCAGCAGGGGCAGGAGGAGAACCAGGCGACCGGTGCACCTTGTGTCACTGTCCATCTACACATGGTAGTGGAGCTGGGAGAGCTGTGGAGATGCTCAGGGGCTGGGGCATGCTGAGCTGGGTTCAGGGAGAGGAAATGAGAGTGGGAGAAACTCCCTCTGACTGACCGACTACACGTCCTCTCTCTGGGGACCCACAACCTCACTGGGACTGTAGAATAACTGCAGTAGATGTGATTGTAACAGCAGATGTAGCGTTACTGGTAGTACTGATGGTGATGGCAATGTAGCTGGTGGTGGTGGTGAAGCCTACAATGTGGTGGCTAACTCTGCTGTAGTCCCCTGTGCTGTTTATTCCTCAGCAGCGCCGCAGGAATGCGTCAACATCCATAACTCAGATGATCTCGCAACTGGAACAACTGGGGGTTCACCGCCTTAAAGACCTCACACCACCTCCACACTCTCCTCTCAAGACTGCTGCTCTTTGCTTCAGTTGCTCTCTCTCTCCCACACACACACACATACGCACACACACACACATGCACAATCAAAATCCCTTTTTAAAGTTTGATTATACACCTACACTCTCACTCCCAAGGACGAACACACATTATCAGGTCATGCAACTGCTAAAACTCTGCCCAACACACGTGTCCCAAAACATTTATCTTTTCCAGTCCAGGGAGCTGGGTAACAGGAAGGTGGAGGAGGTCTGGATAAAAGATGCCAAACTGCTCAGTACAAAATGAATAAATAAACACAAAAAGTCCAAAATGGCATTAATGCTGCTTCTCATAAAATGTCCAGAGAAATCCACGGAAAAAAAAACTCACAGAATCCAGACTTTCTTCTTTTCTCTCTTTGTTTCTGTCTTTGTTTCTCTTGGTTTTGTCGGTGCAGGTATGAAGTTACTTGCGTGTGTAACTGAGCCCGGGAGCTCTCGTCTTTCTCCCCTCTCTTGTTCGTGCGTCTTGTCAGTGAGTTGAGCTCCCTATCTCTCTTCTGTCCCTGCCTCTAGGAGTCTGAGCGCTGGAGCAGTGCGCTGCCTCTCTTCTTTCCTCCTGCGTGTGGCTCCCTCTCCTTTGGTCCCCTCCCTCTTTCCTTTGCCTCTCCCTCTCTCCTATCTCTATCAGCAGAGCTCTCTCTGGTTATCTGGAGTTTCTCTGAGGTGACTGAAACTTGTCTTTCCTTTCACCTTATTTATCTGCTGCAGCTCCCCAGATGTCATCTCTTAGTGTAATTGAATGTCTATGAAAACCACTTGGCTTTGAAGAGCTGTGTACATTTGTGTGTGCGTGCATGTGTGTCTGCACATGTATGTGTGTGNCCCACCCCATTTTCTCTTTCCCTCTCTCTCCCCCTTTTCTTTGTCTCCTCCCCTTCTCAGACAAAATCCCACCAGTTCAGCAGAGCAGGTCCGAAAGAGGGAAAGAACCTTTCTTTCATATCTCTCTCTTTTGAGTGCGTGTCTGTTGATTAGCACAGGGTACTTTTTGAGGATGTTTAATACCGGCCCTCATAAGATACCTGAGTTTTGGTACTTAGGTTCTGAAGTTCTGAAATGTTAAATGTTGTCTAAAGTCAAGCAGCAGCACAAGAACTCTGCCGAAATACAATAGCCTAATACTTGAAAAATGTTAATTTTAAATCAGAAGCTAGAAGAAGAAGAGAAGAAGTTGGCTCAGATTATGACCACTTTTTAATATATATATATATATTGGGGGCTTTTCCCCCTTTTTTTATGACAGGGCAGTTGAGAGAAAGGACATGTTGGAGAAAGAGAGGGTTGCATGCAGCAAAGAGCCTCAGGTCAGACTCGAACCTGGGCCACTGGTAAGGACTAAGCATTTATGAGGCATGTGCTCTAGTACCCAATGCGTTCATTACTTGACAGATTTTGTACTCTGGGCCAGGACATCTTTTTGGTCAGTACCAAAACAATATTGAACTCCACAGCCATACTCATTATAAGCTGCCTATCATAATCTCTACCAGTTTTTTAGTAAATATTAATTCCTTGGACCGTAACTTAAATAAATTACATTAAATTCTCCTGTAAGTAAAAGATGAAGCATAGCGTTTCATTCGCTCTTCACAACAGCTGGCTTGTAACTTCCACTGTTACTGCCTGCACCAACCCAATCTCCTGGTGTTTTTGATTTAATTTTGATGTACTGTATATGTTTATTAAGGGGGGAGGTGTTCACCAGGCAGATGCTGCTTGGATTCTTTGATAGCCTCAAGAGCAAAGCCGTTTCTGCCAGATTTATTTTTTCAGCCATTTTATATATGTTCAGTTCACTGACATAAGTGTGTCTGACTGAAGATTTGTGATAATTTTCCTGATTAGGTCTTTTTCTCCAGTTGAAGGTATGCTCCTTAGTAATATGACCTCCTCTAGGGTTGATGATGGAGTTCAAAGCCTGTGAATTCTCCGCCTTCCATGACACATAATTGCCTGTGCCTGATAATGGCCAAGAGTTTCTTTTCTCGATTGAAGATGCGCAGGACAGTTCTGAGCGGAGTCAAGTTCCCCTCAGCTGTTTTGACAGATACTATTAAGTCATTTCTTTACTCAGAGCTTAATCCTTAGATAAACATCTCTCTGTGTTTGGATGACAGAAATTGTACCTTACGTGTCTTGCTGCGCTTCACCTTTCAAGAATCTCGGTCTACTGTCTGGTTTCAGCGTGGTTTAATTTCCTTTTCACATTGTCAGACAACAGCCATATCTCCGTCCCTGCCTCTTCTCTTTCCTTCTCTTTCTCAGTCTGTACTTTTCTCAGTACTGAAGTTACTATTATCCGAAGTATATTGTCATTTAGCCCCTCAATGTCAATCCATCATGCATTAGTACTCAAGGATTTTCAAACAATTCCTTTTGGTGATGCACAGACCTGTACACTTTCAGTCAGCCAGCATTTCCCTATAAGGTGGGTAACCCTAACTGAGATTGTACAGATGTTGGGTGCTACCAACTAAAGTAAATTCCCGCACAGATGTATCCCCTCTACATTAATTTATTTTTAAAAGGTTGTCGTTTTGGTCACAAAGGCCTTTCATCAGGCCAAATATTTAAAAATCTGTTTGAGGAAACTCCCCAAAAGATTGGGTTTGTTTGTTGGGACATTTCACAGGAAGATCCACGTCCTCATATAGTCAGCCATTCATGTCAACTTTATAGTGTCCTATTTCCTCAGGGTCTGACTTTGCAGGCAGCAAAGATTGATTTGATGGGGAGTGTGGCAGGAAATGAGCAGAGAGTGAGATGGGGAGTGATATACAACAAAATTCCCCGATGTCACAGAATTTGTGGCTCATGGTTGCCGCCTTTACTCTTAGGCCAACCAGACGGCCCCATCTACTACTCTTTTGATTACTGATTTAGTTTTTAAGTTAAAATATCAAATATTCCCTGGCTCAGACTTCTCAGTTGTATTTGCTGTTTCTCGCATGATACGAGACCTGGATATATTTGAGTCATAAACTCTTTGGTTTGACAAAACAAGCAATGTAGAAGTCACCTTAGGCATCATTATTTTCTGACATTTTATAAAACAAACAACTATTTTAAACAATGTGCAGACTTTTAAAACATGAAAATAATTGTTAGTTTATGCAGTATTGGGACGGTGGAAGTGTCCACGTGACCATCCGTGCTAAACACATATGTTCAGGTAAGAGAACACCTGCAGACAAAATTCAGCACCATGGACAGCACTTTACGAAGTTCTTCATCATGCTGTCTATAATTAAACATCCCCGCATTTGAGATTGTAAACTCTTCTTAATGTCTTGCCAAGCTGTTTTTTTTGTTGGACTGAGTGTGCCGTTAGGAGATTCTCTAAAGCAGACATGTGCAGACCTGATCCTCTCTGAGGACGAAACCAGCAAAGTGTTGTTACACATCTATGTGACACCGGTAGAAAAAACGACCGCACCTAAAACTAACCCTAATCAACAATGAAAATACTAATTTGTCGTAGCCCTTAAGTTTTGAATTGTACTCCCCGTGGTAACTTTAGATGTAAAGGCAGAACACTGGCTGAGTGAATGAATGAATGATAACTAAAAATGGAAAGTCTTAGGGAAAGAACAAAGGAATGGGAAAAAGAGACTGAGAGGGAGAAAGAGGAAGAAAAAAAACATCTGGTCAGTGGCTCTGTGGCTTAAATTTGGGGTGTAGAATGACAACACACATGATAAACACACGACCAGATACACGGTGCACCTAAGATCTTTTTGTTGCACTGAAATTTGCTGTTTCAATTCAAGCTGTTTAATCATTACTGTGTTATAATAGTGAGCACAAATTACTATTGAACTAATTATCAGTTACTGATCAATTGGTGACCGATCTCTTCATTGCCTCGCCCTGCAGTCTTGTTGTTCTGTGTTACAGTCCTAACAAGACTCAGATGTTGGAAGTCTGTCTCCCGTAAGGGAAAAAAATGTTTCGTCACACCAGAAAACAATTTGTTTGATTCAGTGAAGCACCACAT
>JAPMOB010245997.1:0-20524 GCA_029875015.1 Lepomis gibbosus
ACAGTAAAGAATCTCATAAAGTCATCTTTTCTGCATAAAAGTTAAAAATGGCAAAACATTACAAAGTGCAACCTACAACACTGACTGACTCGAGGGCTACCAACTTATATAGCCAGAGGGATACACAGAACATGTAGCTTATGGGCTGTTTATGTCAGTTGTTGCAGTTAAACTGCCATTCTTTTATTTAACACCTAAAGCACTGCTGAGAGGGCAACTGGTGTGTACACTTTGTCACGGTACGCTTTGATGTCGGAAGTCGGAAGTTTCAACTGGGAAATATGCCAGTTCCGACCAGTCTCGAACGCGCCATAAATGGAACGCAGCATTAGCATTTAGCTCAAAGGATGTCACCATATTTATAAGAGACGGTGGAGCCAACAGTTGTGTGTGGAGCTAGCTAGCTTGCTTACCTAAGTGCATCTGTAAATCATGTTAACTGTCATTTTAACAGGGCTGACAATTTTGTCTAGCGAACGAACAACAGTCTTGGCCCCATGTCCACCAAAGCGTTTTTTTCTGACGCCAGCGTCTTTTTTCAATTCATTGTAATGAGAACGCCGCTGAGCGTTTTTTTCAGTCATCGAGAGCTGAAAAATGTTCAACTTTGGGAAAAACACTGCGCTCGTCCTTGTCACTTTTTACCCAGCCGTCCAATCACGGTGCAGGAGGGGCGGGGCAAACACAGCACCGAGCACATCTGGCCTGATAACGTGTCGCCATGGTAACGACTTGTCAATCACAGATAATCCCGCAGTGAAGCATGCTCTGCTTTATGGTCTATTTTCCTCTAAATGAGACCGTAATTTATTAAATGAACATTGTATTTTATTGAAGAAGACATGAAACTAGCGATTGAGACCATAAATTAATTATGAAAGTGTTTACTGAGTACTGGTAATTATTCAGTTGAGAAGTAGGGCCATTTTACCATCATTTCTAATAGAACCGGACTTCTTTATGCAATCAGAAGAGTTGTCCCCTGCTGGCCGTTCGACAGATGCAGATTTAAGAGACTTCCGCATTCCCATAAGTTTGCTGACCGGAGTTTGTGGATTGTATTATTATACAAAAATATGTTTAAATGCAAAGCAAACTGTGCAGAGTATCCTACACGTTTTTGTCAAAGTGTCTCCATTTCTTAGTCGGAACAAAAGATTGCATGAATAGCCACAGACATTTTCTTTTTTGTGAGGTCAAAATTTTTTTTTAATGGAAAGTTTTATATTTACAGAGATGACACATTTTTACACACATTTATGATCTGTTCAAACAAATCATATTAAGACAAGTCTATTTCTATTATGAAGGTTTAATAAATAAATGAAATCACGGCACCTCAAGCAAATAAACTGACCTTCATTAAAGGTTTCTGCAAACTTGGTGACAAGCATGCAGGCTAGAAACCTCCTTGATGACACACTGTATAAGACCTTGTAATCACTTTATTATAATGTTTTGAGTAGTAGGCCTTCATCAGGTATGTCATTTAGATGAATGTCTTTTTTATAAGCCTACAAAATAAAGATTGATTAAATATCATACTAGTTAAAGCTTAACTGAAAACACACTTTATTGTGTATTTGTTATTTTTATAAGCAATTGTAGCATTAACCCAGTTAACTATGATAAACCAGTTTAACAGCAGGTGACCACTTTGAGGAGACATACTGGATGGAGACTAACCCACTTTCACAGTGCAGTTGAAAGCATGACTCAGATTTATTTCTTTGTATGTAATAGTATTATATGTTCCTAGCTTCTGTATCTCAGATTATGGTATACAGTACATGCCTGTTTTTGCTGAGCAAAAGATTAGATCAAGCTAAATGCCTTACATGGGTGGATAAAGTAAGATAAAGTTAGCATTTGAAGTCTTTAGCTGAAACATACATAATTAAAACATAAACATACATATTACTTTAGTTTTGATTAGCAAAATATAATACTTGGTATGACATTCATTGGCCAGGCTAGTGCATACCTAATGAGATGAAAATTAAAAAACAGTGAAGGTGAAGTTGCCATATTGCTATTTGTAAAAGGAGTATCATCAGCACCTGCACTCTCAAATCACGGCCGTACATACTTGTGTTTTTGCCATGAAACTGCAGACGTCTGACAAGCTCTTCCTTCTCTCCACAGAGCCAGTGGGAGCTCTGGATACTCAGACGATCACAATGGTGTCGTGTGGCCGGGCCCATTCTCTGGCAGTTAATGAGCATGGTCAAGTGTTTTCCTGGGGAGCTGGTGAAGGGGGCCAGCTTGGCCTGGGGACTGCAGAGGCGGCTGTTCGAATCCCAAGGTGACTGAGTAGCACCAAGCTTCTTCATATTCTGTTTTTGTGTATATAGTATGTATATATTTTATAGACTTGATTCTGATGTTTACTGATTCTACTTTTATTGTATTTTGTTCTTTTTCACATTTCCCCTGCGCTGCTATGCCAGTTTGAATTTCCCCTATAGTGCATCAAAAAAGGAATTTTTATTTTATCTTTTAGCCTGAAAGGAGAAAAAAACACTACAAGAAAATGACTGAAGAGATTGGAGGTTGAGACATGGGGACTACAGAGTAGTACTCAAGCAGTCAAAACGATAGGACGGCTTGTAGGGACCATGCAGACGCTTTCTGGAGCTGGTGTGCTGGCTGAGAAAACGCCTCATTCTGTCTGCATGTTAGCTTCACAGCTGCAGTTTACTAACCCACAACTTAGCTTGTTCGCTTTATATCGTAGTATTTGTCATGTTTTGTATTTCTCTAGAATTGCATACCCCACCTTTAAGCCAAAGAAGTGAGGCCCATTACCCCCGGACAATCTTTGAGATCTGATACCATGGTGCATTAAATGGCACCTCAACTCATAAAAAGATGAAAACATGGGATTTACTGTAGTTTGTGATTTATGTGCAGTCTTGTATATGGAGTAATGAGTAGCTTAGTCACACTTTTTTTTGTTTGAGAAAAGTTTAATTTTTATGTTATAAAATGTTACTCTTATACGTCAGCAACTTTAACTTTAAATTTCTTGGTCCTGATAAGCAAATATTTGTTTTTTTCTAGGTTGGTCAAAAGGCTGTGTGACCACCGGATCTCTCAAGTAATGTGTGGGAATCAGCACTGCATTGCACTATCTAGAGGTGGGAAAAACACAGTGTCTTTATTGTACACCAGCACTGTTCACATCCAGAATAATAGATCCATCTACTGTATATCTCCAAACTTTAGACTGAGAGCAGCTTAAACTTTTGCACCAGTATACATCCAGAATTCATCTCAAATTACAAATTGCATTGCATTTGGTTCCCTACACTTAAATTTTTTTCCTGCAGAATATTATGACTACTGGTTCCAATCACCTAGGCTGAGGCACCTGTCAGTCAAGCAAACATGCCCTCTAAAATACTGTACAAGCTACAATTAGTTCATAATCAAAAGTTGCTTTTTTTAAGTCACCACAAAAAGGCACATTGAAAGAAATTATATAAGCTTACGAACACTGATATTACGTTCAGCCGGCAGGGCTGAATGCAGGAGACAAAGTTTGTTGACCCAAATGCATAAACAGCGATGGTATTGGGGATTACTGTGGTTTATTGCACAAAATGGTGAAACTTACAGTGCAGGTGAAAACAAAGTCCAAAAATCCAAACGAGAAAGTAATCCACAAGAAACCAGGAGACATGAAACTGCAGGCTAACTAGAGACTAAACTAGAAACACACAAAGGCTCTTGTAGGAACAAGCTTACATTTAAACAAACAACTGGCAGCCATTCAAAGGCAGACAACCACATCAATACAAAGGTGGGGGAGAAACTAATTACACACTGGTGACACTACTCAGACAATCAGAAACAAACAGGAAGTAAAACATGACAAGAAACAAGAGGGCAGACAAACAAAAATAGGAAGTAAAGTTGACTGAAACACACAAGGAACAATGTCACAAAATGAAACACAGACAACACAAATGACTTGTTGACAAAACCAACAAAATCAAAGAACACAGAGACAAGACTAGAAACACTGATGAACTCTTAAGACAACAATGACCAAAGTAACACATACACATACTACAGAGAAGAGCAAACACAAGGTCAGGGTATGGAATGAACACAAACAAATACAAAACACACCAACCAACCCAAACCTGTGACAACTGAAATAAAATGTTAGAAAGTAAATATAGGATACTACATAGTATATTTATATTTGGGACACAGCCATTGTTTTCATTTTTTTAAAAAGAAGTCAAGATTTATACATGAAATTATGGATCCCACCATGGTTATGACATCCTTATTTCCCCATTTGATTTTTCTTTAAGATAACTTTTTTGGCATCTTGCCTTTATCTGATAGTGATGTAGAGAGACAGATAGGCTGCATATGCATGTTACACTGTACGCCCTGCGGCACAAAAACATAGAATTATATTTTTTTTTTTGGTCTAAGACCTTGTGATGGTTGAAATTTAGGTATAATGTTGAAAATGTTTATTTATGTTAGGTACAAGATGGTTGGCTGTTAGGTAAAGTGGTCTGTACTTGAGGGGGTGATAAAGATAGTACCACATTACCAAAAGAAATGTTGCATATTTGCCTGTAAAGGCAGTAATTGGTGTAGTACAGTTAACTAGTTTGCTTCTCTGTCTATTCCCTGTCAGATGGCCAACTGTTCACGTGGGGCCAGAACACCAGTGGTCAGCTGGGTCTGGGGAAAGGAGAGCCTAGCAAGTTGTTCCCTCATCCCCTGAAGTCTCTGGCAGGAATTCCTTTGGCACAGATAACCGCTGGGGGAGACCACAGCTTCGCTCTCTCCTTGTCTGGAGCTGTATTTGGTTGGGGCAAGAACAAAGCTGGACAGCTGGGTCTCAATGATAAACAAGGTATGTACACATAATACATGTGTAGATTTAACTTACAGTTGTGCCAAATAACTACTTTAATAAATCACTTGTTCAAAGGTGCACCACCACAGTTTATGGAAACCAGAGAACCTTAAACTGGAGTCAATAAAACTTGATTAATTTAATTTAATCATTCTCTTCATAAAGAATTGAATCATTTCCATAGATTGGCCACCTCTTCTGCTTCAAAGAAAATACACAGACACTTCCTAATGAATAAATGATGGCATTTACTTATAACTAAATACATAGTACATAAATTAATAAATTATTAAAAAGGAGAATAAACAAAACACAACAGATGAACAACAGATATAATGACCTAGACAATGTTGTTTTGACACAGCAAAGCGAAGTGTCTTATCTTTAATTAAGTGTTCACATATGGGAAATACACAAGAAGAAGTAAGAATGCCAGATTACTGAAAATTGCAAACAAAGTCTCTGTGGAACAATGATACCATACTGTTCTACTTTATTTAGCACTGTGTGTTAAAAATGTTTCCAAGTGGCCATGTTTTGGGAGAGACTAAAGCAAAAGGTCTTTTGTCCTGGAAATATTTATGTTTTTACTTGTCATGATAAACTACAAATACCTATTGGAGAGCAAAGTCAGTAATTAATTGACACCACAGTACTAAATTGAAATGCAGAAGTTGCCATGTTATCCCAAGTCTTACCACTCATTTGTAAAAACATGAAACTAGTAGGACTGGTGTGATCTTTCTTTCTTGTTTGTGTTCCCCTCCTTAGACCGTGCTGTCCCATGCCACATCAAATTTTTGAGATCGCAAAAGGTTGTTCACATCAGCTGTGGAGAAGAACATACAGCAGCCCTCACCAAGGTATGAATGTAGATAAACCCTCCAACAGCAGTCATTTTCACTTCCTTTTCACATCCTTCCGCCACCACCTGTTAAATAGTCCAGTTGGTATCAGTGTTCTAGCTTTATAGTGACTCACTACTAAATCATGTTTATATATCAAGCAAGATTGTGAAAGAAAGTGCCTCATTCATGGGTGAAGGTTTCAGGAAACATTTTTAAATGAAGCTCAGCTAAGAAGAAAAATGGCAACAGCAGTACAAAGTGATAACACTGTGTAGTGTCAAAACCAAATCTGAAGATACCCGTCTTGGCCACAATATTTATCCCTTCACTGTCCCCCTGGAGTCTACAATGCACCAGTATAAGGTCATTCACTACTGGCCTAAGTATCTGTTACCATCTTAGTGGATGTTGAACTCTAATGCTTTACCAAGGTCATGTTGGAATTAGGAGGCCTCATGTATTACATTCTAACATGAGAGTGTCTGTAAACATCTAAGACTGAAGCAGATGACCATCCTTAGTGGACTAGGCAACGACTCAGTCCCGTCTACCCAGCTGTCAATATGCACCTACAGGGAAAGACATCAGTGTGAACTAGAAAGACAGAGGTTGTTCTGTTTTCATGTCTAGACATGTGTATAACCTGTACCTACTACCTTTTACCCACCTGGGTCCCTGTAGGGAAATTCCTTTACAAAGATGACCTTCATTGCACAGATAAAATCTGATATCCTATTCTAGCCAGACTGCCCAACCCTAACTAATCTTAATCCACCACAGGACACATGGGCTTTATGTGTGGTCCTGGGGAAAAAACAGTGCTTTAGTTTGACTGACTGCACTACTATGCTAAGAAACTCTGTCTAAAACAACAGAAAAAAGGAATACTGTATCTGTGTCTCTGGCAGGATGGCGGCTTGTTTACGTTTGGTGATGGCTCGTGGGGTCAGCTGGGTCATGGTTCCACCAATGACGAACTTTTACCCAGACGAGTGCTGGAGCTCATGGGCACTGAGGTGTCCCAGATCACCTGTGGCAGGTACTGTGTACTATTCATTGGGTGAACTGTGCACAACAGACAATATTAATGCTGATAAAAACTTTTTAAAGAGCTATATCATACGTTGTGTGTGGAAACCAATATTTTCATCATAACTTTAGGCCTGTTATCATGAAACACATGGAGTGCAGTGTGTTGTTGTTCAGCACATTTATAGACAGGCAGTACACATCTTTGAAGGATTATATAGATAAGTCCAGAATACAATGTGATGGTATCTGGGCAGCTGAAGTAGAAATCCATGCTGCAGCTAACCTACTGGGCTTAGATATATACACACACCGGTGTTCACAGACATTTTTAACACCTCACTGGAGACATGCCATGTGCCAGCCTGCTTCAAAGCCTCCACCATCATCCCTGTCCCCAAGAAACCAAGGACAACAGGACTTAACGATTACAGACCCGTCGGCCTGACCTCTGTGGTAATGAAGTCTTTTGAGCACCTTGTGTTGTCCCACCTTAACTCCATCACAGACCCACTCCTGGGCCCCCTGCAGTTTGCCTACAGAACCAACAGGTCTGTAGATAATGCAGTAAACATGGCCCTTCACTTCATCCTCCAGCACCTGGACTCCCCAGGAACCTACAACATGATCCTGTTTGTGGATTTCAGCTCTGCTTTCAACACCATCATCCTGTCCCTGCTGTAGGACAAGTTCTCCCAGCTGAATGTCCCTGACCCTGCCTGCATGTGGATCACTGACTTCCTGATGGACAGGAAGCAGCACGTGAAGATGGAAAAACATGTCTCTGATTTCAGTACCATCAGCACCGGTTCCCCTCAAGGTTGCGTTCTTTCCCCTCTGCTCTTCTCCCTGTATACCAGCTGTACCTCTAGTCACCAGTGGGAGCTGAACATCACCTCCATCCCAATGAAGGCCCAGCAGAGGATGTAGTTGTTCAGTTCAGACTACCAAAAGCAATGATGTTGCACTTCTACACTGGCACCATTGAGTCCATACTCACCTCCTCCATCACCATCTGGTACGCTGCTGCCACCGCCAGGGACAAGGGCAGGCTGCAGTGTATCATTCGCTCTGCAGAGAAGGTGGTTGGCTACAATCTTCCATCACTTCAGGGCCTGTACGCCTCCAGGACTCTGAGGCAAGCAGGAAAGATTGCAGCTGACCCCTCCCATCATGGACACAAACTGTTTCAGACTCTCCCCTCTGGCAGGAGGCTGCGGTCCACCACGACCAAAACCTCTTGCCACAAAAACAGCTGTTTCCTGACTGCAGCTAGCCTCATCAACAAGGCCCAAGTCCCCCACTGACACTCTTTAACTTCATTTCATATCATGCACAAACTTGCAAAATTCCTGAAAAATGTGTTGTTAATTGTTGTTGTGCTGTTTTTATATTTTGTCAATTTATATATATGTTCACAATATTCTCTTCCTTTGCAATACGTCTGCGCACCGTAAACCGGAGTAATGCACATATAAAAATCTGCCACATTGTTCCTTCTCTGTAAACAGTTGTATTATTTTTTTCCCTATTTTATTAATCTTATATAACTTGCATTTGTTTATTCCATATTTATATATTTCTGCATTTATTTATGTCAACTGTATGTTGGTCTATGTGTTGCATAAAAAATACTATCGAATGCAGCGTCACCATTAACAACAGCGTCATCATTGGAGTTACTGTGAAGTCTAACACCTTTTTGTTTCGTTTTTTTTTTGTCAGGCATCACACGTTAGCATTTGTTCCTTCCACTGGTGTGGTGTATGCGTTTGGTTGTAATACCCACGGCCAGCTGGGCACAGGAATGTTGGGAGATGCCAGAAGCCCATTTCCTGTCAAGGCCGGTTTCTTGACTGGAAACATCCACGGAACAGGTACTTTACAGTATATATGACTGTGGCTTAAATCACATATGTGAAATACCTTGCTATTTATTTTTAATCAGTTTATTCCGTGAAGCACTTTGTCACTTTGATCTATGAAAGATGCTCTACTAAATAAACGTTTCTGACTTACTTACTAGTTAGAAGACATTAATAGGTGTAGTCAGCAACAGCTTCACTGGGTGTGACAGAGCAAATGTACAGAGACGTAACTAAGGATGAAATGTGATGCTTAATAAACTGCAATAAAAGTCATGAGTAAAGCTATATAAACTCTACCATAGTTTGTGGTACTGGAATAATCAGAGTTCAGCTTGTGATGTCGAAGTGTTTGCTGATAATATGATCTATTGGATCTATAATCTATAATCTTTAGTATCTATACTCTAAGTAACTATTTGATTAACTGTTAAAATGTTGGCCAAGTAACATGTGGTGTTTCTCTTTCCTTTCTTTATAAGGATCAAAACAATATACAGTGACCAAAATCATCTGTGGAGGAGACCATAGTTTCTTATTGTATTCAACTGAACAGGTATGTGATTTGACTTTGTGTGGCCGTCTCTCTAAAGCTAAGTACAGCTTGTTGTTGTTATATTTGGGTCAGTTCAGTTCAGCACTACTTGACTACCCTAAACCCACAACACAAACCTTAACATAATCAGAATAACAGCATAAAAATTGTTGATTAAAATTGAATGTGAATGGTTGTTTATGTGTCAGCGCTGTGATGACAGCCCATCTAGGGCGTACCCCGCCTCTTGCCCAAAGTCAGCTAGGATCAGTTACAGCACCCAATGACCCTTCAAGGTATAAGCGGTAATGGAAAGTGAATGGATGGATGGGTGGACACTGCAAATGACCTTTCTTTTGTTGATACTTTCCATTTAATTAGTTTCAGTGTTTCACCACAGGGTGGCATTAATGACTAAGCGTTTACCAGTTTTTGGTATTGGAGCTAAGCTGTATGTGGAGTCAGGAATGTGCACTGGTAAAGACATAACACACATTTAGTCTCTACAGCAAAATATTTAGACCTCAGGCGTGGCCTGTTTATTTTATCTTGATGGAGGAAATTGACACAACCCAGACTGAAGCCCAGATGTCTCAGTGCTGGACTGTTGTCACAAACACTGTGGAAGTACCAGTGCAAACAATCTTCTAAATATTTGTGACAGAGCAGTTATGCTGTCTGTGTTTATCTTCCTCTCTGCAGAGTTTTGTCCCCCCGGAAGACTTCCGAGTGATTAATGTCAGTAAATCTCTGTCACCAATCAACTATGAAAGATTAAATTCATGGAGGTTAAAGCTGATGTACAGCCCAGATTCTAGTGTCACAAAGTAAGTAAAAAATAAAAGTTGTTATTTGGAATTGATTAGATTGTATAGTATATCTTGGATATGTTTAGTATTAATGGGCTTTTGACTCTTTTTTTCTATGTTTTTGTGCGCAGTGACATTGTAATTCATCTCTCCTCAACGGCTTGTTGGAATGCTAGCTTCTTGGACCAAAGGTATGTAAACTCCATGTTTTCATAATGTAAAGGTTTTAAGTACTCAACTCAAGTACAATTTTTTGAGAGAATCTTTTTAGGTTAAGATTTTACATAAAACAGATATGATTGTTTTTAAAATACACTGCTTTTTAAAATATTAAACTATTGGTTCCTGACCTTTTTTGCTCGTGTACCCTTTAATATAAAGAGTGTCTACCCTTGCCACAATTCAGATGTGAGTTCTTAGCAGTTCAACCAAAGAGACATTTCATTTTTTTGTAGCAAAAGGTCTTTTTTTCTTCTTTCCTTTCCCATTATTTTCTCACAACCCCGTCAGATTTATCTTGTGACCCTTTGGAGGCCCCTCACCTCTAGGCTACTAGCCAATAGACTAAACTACCAACTGTATGTAAAAGTACTAGCTCCAACACAACAATCTACAGTTACAATTATATGCCAATTATATTCACAGGGGCCATTTGTCTGTGGAATTAGTACTAGTGATACTTTCAGCACATTTTTATGAGAGTATACCTACCTGAACTTTTACTTCTGTAGGATTTTAAATGGAGGACTTTTACTTGTAATGGAATATTTTTAATTCAATAAAGGATCTGAATAAGTCGTCCACTGCTGGAAGGTTTCAAATGACAATAAGAAAACAAAAACATCCACCAGTGATGACTGTGGTGAAATTGACCTTTAACGCATCAAATGGTGAAAGGATGAAGCACAAAAATAGTACTGTTAGTACAAACTGAACAAATAAAGAGGTGATATCATGCCACAAGCTGGTTATGCAAGTGTGTATTGCACTGTTGATGAAACGCACACCTGTTGTCTAGAAGAGCAAGTGAGGCCCTTTATCCTTGATGACAAATGCCATTGAGAATCAGACATTCCTCCTTTCTAACAGCAAAATAGTCATCAGAATAGTACCAATCATAGAAAGGTTTGCAGTTTTTGAGAGGTCTATCTGTACCTGGTCTGTCACCGTGTGTTCCGCCCAGGCAGGTAACCATCGAACATTTTAGTTTTAATCATACATTGACTAGTTTGTTTATTTAGACATGCGCATCCAAATGAAATAGAAAAGAAATTAATTTTATGCAGTGGCTGAATACAGACTCATGTAAACTAAGACTCCTGGGAACGGATTCTGCAGGGACCTCACAGGGTCCACTCAGTTATGATAATATGTCATCTTATCCAATAAAACATGCTGATGGTCGGGGCTGAGAAAGATGGTATCTGTTTGGTCACTGACATCTGTGAGACTCCAGATTTCTCTGACCATCAGTCTGAGTGTTGGTGTGATGGCTTTTTTAGTACAGACTCCTCAGCAGATACTTATCATGCCCAGGGAAGGAACTGTGGAGGCCATCAGGGTGGAAAACAGACCTTTGGAGACAGCGTGAAGTACTTCATACTCTACTGTCTGCTCAAACAACTGCAACTGTAGCTGGGGACCTAAAACATGCCATCATTTTCATTGTATTAGTGTTACTTGAGCCGGAACTGATCGTTTGGTTCGTTAAGCTCAAATAATTCTTAATATGAAGTGCGTCTGTACTCACAGTTTGCTGGGATGCAGCTCAAAGACTGTCCGCATCAGTGTTTTTTGTTTGGCAAACACAAGATCAGATCTGATGTATTTGTGTTATGGCTAAATAAAAGCTGTGCAATAAGAATGTGAAGGCTTACACTATAAATAGTTGCTGTCCTTCATGCTAAGGGTTTTGGATTTGTGTAGGTGTGTTTCATAGTTTGTCCCCGGCTCCCAGGCTGATGACGACATCTGCAAACCTTTAGGCTGTGTGTCCACCTAACCACTGTTCTTGCTCTTGTTCTGTGTGTTTACCTTTCACAGCTGACCTGCCACATGAAGGAATAGACTTGTGTTTAATCCAAATCAACATGTGCCTTTGCATCGAGGCTTTACCACAAAGTCTCTGACCTGATCGCTGAAACATCATAGTGTACACATAATCACACGTTTGTTTGCCTTGACAGTGATGATACCCACTTCAAAACCAACCCAAAGATCCCAGGCATCGACCTCAATGCTGTCAGAGTGCTGTTTGAGACGCTCAGCAAACCGGCCTTCTCTGGACTGCTGGAGCAGGTATTGACTAATAGTGTATTCATAATTGTATATGTACAAAGTAATAAGCTAAAGCTAGTTATTTTATTTTCTTTCTTTTAACTCCCAAACCCATTTCCTGTATTCCAAGAACACCAATTTGTAGGACTAGTAAATAATGGTTCTTTCTTGTAGAAGAAATACCACAGTCTTCCTCTTACAGATGAACGATTCATAAAAAATAAAACAAACACTTGCTTAGTTCAGTACACTCAGGAGTTTTGTCTCTTGCTTTAGGTCAGGTTACCTAATGATAACAGTTTTAAAGTTTCATTGATAAATATTTTTATATTGATAATGGGTCAAATGACTGTGTAATGACATAGTTACGAACGTACAGATAATTATCACCAGGCTCTGCAGTTTGGCTCATTTCTATAAAGAATTTTAATGTCTTATTGTTTTGGTTTTCCAGCCTGCAACTGTGTTGTTAATCAACTTTACTTTACACCAACCTCCTTTCCAGCAGCAGTCAGCATGTTTTATGTGGAAAAGCTTTAAAACAGCGATTCCCAAAGTGTGGTGCGCGCAATCCACGGGAGTGCATGAGCTGCCGCTAGGGTGTGCGCATCAGGAAAAATGTAATGGTGGTGTAGTAACTACAACATTTATTTTTTTTGTGTAATTTTTCATGAAATAAAAACCTGAATTGAAAACTTTCCTTTGTAAATTTCATTTAAAATTTAAAATGTTTTTAATAATAGTTAGCTCACAGGAAATGGCTACTCACACACCTCTCTCCCTCTCCCCTCCCTCTCTCTCTCAGACTGAGCCAATTGCACTGTACTAGCAAATCCTCATATGGATCCTCATTTTGTGCATGTTATCTGTTTATGGGGCTATACAGCTTGCGATTTGTGAGAATCGGGGGGATGTTTTGAAAATGTTTTTTTTTTGTCATATATATGAGCCTGTGTTCTAGCAATGATAACAACTTCCCTTAGGGGTTGATGCGAAGCAGAACAGAGAGAGGCATTACGTGAATCAGGTGGACACGACTCCAAATGAATGCTAATGTTGCTTCATGTCTGCTGGGTGTAAAAAATATCTTAATATTTACAAACACATTCACTGTAACATCAGATGTCCTGTTTACTGCCCCCAAGTGGTCAGGTTTAAAATGCAGGTTTAAAGCAACGGACTTAAAGAAGTGGTATTATATTTCTTGTCTTTTTTTCACTCCTTTATTGAGTTATATACCTTCATGTGCATGTAAAGGTTTGCAAAGTGAAAAAGCCGAAAGTCCAGAAGGGAGTTCCCTTCTCCCACAGAAAACTCTATGTTCTGACCTGCTTAAAAACAGCTTGTTTGTAGTCCAGCCTTTCCCCATTAATCTCCATGACGACACAGGGTTGAAAGCTAAACCTCATAACGCTCGCTAAGCGGCTACTCCGACGCCCTTAAAAACACCGGTGGAATACATTGAGCTGCAGCTCACACTTCTCCTCTTCCTTCTAAACACTACCTACCCTCCAGGCAGTCAATTGACAAAAAGTTGTTACTGTGATGTAGAGACAGAGCTCAGTTAAAACTTTATGGATAAAGGATGCATTTGTTACAGATTAATAACTCACCACTCTGAAACTCTTGCTCCAGTTTATGTTGCCAACTGGTCGGCAACATGTACAGCTGAAACAAAGCCGTGTTTAACGCTTCTGATTGGCCCGCCCCACTCTGCTTCTGGTTGGCTAGTAGTCCTTAACTAGGAACTGCGCATGTGCAACACCAAACAAAGATAATTTAGAGACAAGATGCATCACTCCATTGCTAAAACGAAGCATTCAACGTACAGGTTGAAAAGAGGAGCTGCAGCAATGTGCAGTATGACAAAAATATGTTTTTTTAAAAATGAAACCATGTAAACCTGTTCTGGTACAACCCCTAAATAAGATTACGAACCTGAAAATGGGCGTAATACCACCTCTTTAAGAGAATCTCAGAAGAAATTAAAGGATTAATTAAAGGAAAATTTGAGACTGTAATTGGGGAGTTGTCACTGTTCAGCAAAAGTTAGATAGCCCCACTTTAAGGAACTGTAGATTAGAGGTTGCTATGGAGAAATGTACTACTTGCTCAAGTTCAGAACCTATTTTATATACTTTAGTGTTTCGCACACGTAGACTTTAGTTGGGTGTGCCGCCCAGGTATATATTTTTTTTGTTACAAGATGCGGACACAATGGATATTTTTGCACGGTAAAGCGACAGTGCAGATGTCATTCTCTACCACGTTGGTTTCGATTGTTGCGTTAGGCTTCATCATCAACAAGTCTCCTCCACATGTGGGAACACCTGTGACTGAAAACTGAATTGTGGATGGAAAAAGCCAAAAGATGAGTCTGTGTTTTTTCAGAGACTTTATAAAACATAGCCTTCTGCTGATGGAGAATGTCAATAGAGAAGACACATACAGGGAGACAGAGACAGAAAGGTGGTGCTGTATTCAATGCGAGAACTAAAAGGGAAAGAGTTCAAGTCCCAGTTAGACTGTCATTCTGTGGGAAGCACTGTGTTTTATATTTAAATCAACTCCCAAATACAAAGTAATTTTGGGAGCCATTTGTATCGATGAATATCATAGAAAGTGGTATGATTAGGTGATGTTCTGAGTCAGAAAAACTTGACATGACTCAGATTTGGTATGGAGCAAAGACTCAAATTCTACTTCCTATTAGTGTTTTTGTCACCATAGTGAAGCAGTTAAAAGCGCAATAATAGGATTGTTAAACAGTATTCAACTATATCTCTTATGGTCATAAAACAAAAACATCCATGTGGGAATATCCGGCTTGTTTTGAAAGTACATCAAGTTCTGCCGCAGATCCATGGCACAAACTGCAGGGCTGAGTTATAACCTCTAACATTAGCACACTAATGTTAGGTTTGTGTTAATCCACCTCAAACCAACATGAATTTTAATCTGTTGGAGACCGGGGCCTCATTCCAAACCACTAAGAGCCCCTCTCAAAATAACGAGTGCCTAGTTGATCCAAACTATTTTCAATTTGAACAATATCCTATCATATTCTCTGCTTTATTTATTAATACTTGTAGCCTCATAGTGCAGTACATTTAAAATACTTTTCTCTTGCCGTAACAATAAATGCTGTTTTTTCATTAAAAGAGTAATATATAGGAAATATACACAACCTGTTACATGTTCTCCTTCTTTCTGTGTCCGACCTTCTGTTTAGGCCAGCAAGAGTTTTGAGAGTCTGTTGATCCCTCAGCTGCCACGCTCCCCTCCTGACGTCGAGGCCATGAGGATCTACCTCATCTTGTCTGAGTACCCGGCACTGCTCGACTCCAAGAACTACATCCGCCTCACTATTCCCCTGGCAATGGCCATCCTTCGGCTAGACGCCAACCCCAGCAAAGTACTGGGTATCATACTTGCCTGCACACACTACATACATCTATATCTATAGCTATATCCACACTGAAGAAAATTGTAAATGCAAAACTTTTGTTTTTGCCCCCATTCAACATAAGCTGAAATCAAAGATCTAAGACTTTCTCTATGTAAACAAAAGGCCTATTTGTCTCAAATATTGTTCACAAATCTGTCTAAATCTGTGTTAGTGAGCACTTCTCCTTTGCTGAGATAATCCATCCACCTCACAGGTGTGGCATATCACGATACTGATCAGACAGCATGGGTATTGTGTGCTTTAGGCCACAATAAAAGGCCCCTTGAAAATGCGCAGTTACATCACACAGCACAATGGCACAGATGTTGCAAGTTTTGACGGAGCATGCAATTGGCATGCTGACTGCAGAAGTGTCCACCAGAGCTGTTGCTTGTGAATTGCATGTTCATTTCTCTACCATAAGCCTCACAGCTGCAGACCACATGTAACAACACCAGCCCAGGACCTCCATGTGAGGGAAATGGTTGTCATACCAGATAATGACTGGTTTCCAGACCCCCCCCCGTGCAACCATTTTTGAGGGGCCTTTTATTGTGGCCAGCCTAAGGCACACCTGTTTAATGCCCATGCTGTCTGATCAGCACCTTGATATGCCACACCTGTGAGGTGGATGGATTATCTCGGCATAGGAGAAGTGCTCACTAACACAGATTTTGACAGATTTGTGAAGAGTATTTGAGAGAAATAGGCCTTTTGTGTACATAGAGAAAGTCTCAGATCTTTGAGTTCAGCTCATGATGAATGGGGGCAAAAACAAAAGTGTTTATAATTTTGTTCAGTGTATGTGTAAATGTATATGTGTGTGTTTGATGTGACATGACGATATATATATATATATATAGATCGTCATGTCACATCAAACCCTGTGGCACCATGTAGCATCACACCGCATGAATCTTACCTTCGGCACCTGCAGCATGTCAACGTCTTCATTCACATCCATGTCACCTGTGCTAATTTAAGATACACCAAACATCATCAAACAGTAAACAGCCTGTCTGGTGATGGAGGCCGATTTGGGAAGATCAGAAGTACTCTTCACAGAGGTAACGTTCAGTCGGTAGCTGAGCTCTGGACGACTTGATAATGATTAACCTTGCAGAAATGTTTAAATAAATGCTTTTCAAGTTGGCCCTGAGCAATACCTACAAATACACAATACAAACAGTATGTGGACCGTGCTTTTCCACATTTATTTCCTCTTAATAACTTAGTAGTGTTTGTGCATGAATACACTAGAACACAGAAATATTAACACCTAGAGACACATTTGTTTGCTCTGAGTGTTCAAAAATACTGAAGAAAGCAAGTAAAGCCAGTAAAACTTGCCAAATCTCCTTCGAGCGAGGTATTTGCTCTGTAAATTAAGTTGACCTTTTTCTCTGTCCCTGTAGATAACTGGTGGTGTATTGTAGATGGCAGTGTGTTCACTAGAATGGTCGACATGTACAAGAGCATCGTTGTGTTTATGCTAACGGGAGGCAAGACGCTGCTCGTACCAGTGTTCTATGAGAACTATTTTGTTGCCACGCTGAGGCTGCTGGAGAAACTCCACAAGGTATCCACACAGGTCACCTTATGCTCCTTTTGACCAGCTGTCAGTACATTCTGAGGAGGGAGTGTGTTTTTCCTGGTTCCTAATCTGTAGACTGCCGTGAACATTGATATTTCCTAGAGTTGAGGCTGGTTTTTGTTCTATTTTTCCAGGTAAACTTAAAGGCAGGCCATGTGGAGTACCACCGCTTTTATATCCCTGACATCACCAGCCTGGTGGACATCCAGGAAGACTACCTCAAATGGTTTCTGAGTAAAGCTGAGATTGTGAGTACTGACGTTCTCTGAAAATGTTTCACTACCTTGTTACTTGACATCAACTGAATCAACACACACACACACACGCACATGCACTCTTAACTCATGTCATACTCTGTCTACAGAGACAATGTGTGAAATTGTATCCATAACTGTTTGTGGGTGTGTTGCTTGCTGTTTCCCAGTTCTTGGTATTCAATAAGTGTCCTAAATTCACAGACAAGCCTCTTGGAGGGATTTTTTAATTACAGTTTCATTTCAAGTTGGGTCAAATGACTTTGCTTTCTCTCTCATTTTGCTTTCTAGAAAGTGGGATCATCCTCCCCTGCGCAGGTACTTGATTTAAAGATTGAACCCAAAAATATCATATTATATTTCTTTGATCTCTAAGTATATTTCCTAATTTTCCTTGCAGAGTGACTTTCCCTCAGTGAACCTATGTGCCTACCCGTTCATACTGAACGCTCAAGCCAAGACAACCATGCTGCAAACAGATGCTGAACTGCAAATGCAGGTACCTGCTGTGAAAAGGAGTTTTAGCGTGGTTTCATACAGTTAGATCACTGATTTAGGTTAAATGGTGGAGGTTTTATATAATTAGTTAACATATTTTTGCATATCTTTTCTTATATTTCCCCACCTCAACCTGTGGCTGTTACTAAGATGGCAGTCAGTGGTGCAAACCTGCACAATGTCTTTATGCTGCTCACACTGGAACCCCACCTTGCTAGGAACCCTTACTTGGTACTCCATGTGCGCAGGAACCATTTAGTAAGTGACACACTACGTGAGCTCACCATGTACTCTGATGTGGACCTCAAGAAGCCGCTCAAGGTGAGAGCTACGCCTAAGCTTTTGAAGGTCACTGTAGCTGTAATTTTTATAAAAACTTTTTGTGATTTTCCTCATGCATTTCCTCCAGGTGATCTTTGATGGAGAGGAGGCCGTAGATGCAGGTGGAGTAACTAAAGAGTTCTTCCTGCTGCTATTAAAGGAGCTGTTGGATCCTGTATACGGGATGTTCACTCATTACAATGAGTCTAACCTGCTGTGGTTCTCAGATAAAGTAAGTCACTCTACAGGACAGCACTGTATTCACACACTAATGATGTAAAAAGAATCACTTCCTAAGCATACTTATTACAAGTTAATAAAAATGAATATCTGCATTTTTTATTTATCAAGTAAATTTTGTATTTAATATCCCAAATCACAAAGTTGCCTCAAGAGGCAGCATCCGACACACATTATCTTTAAACCCTCAATTTGGATACTAAAAACTCTTTTGGACCCTCAGGAAGAGCACCAGAGGAGTGATGACTTTTCCAGGACATGCAGCTGATGTTGTGTGTACAAAATAGACCAACATAATAAAATAATTATAGAAAATTAATAACAAGGACAAAAACAAACAAAAAAGAAAAACTAGTGAAGGAGAGCCATCTTGTAGCATAAGGCAGAAGTGTCAAGCTTTTAGAGAGCGCTCAGCAGAGTATCTATAATTTTATGCAGCTTGATAAAGTACAAAATCACCTTGATGCCACCTTTTGAAACAGTGTAAATATATATCAAGGTCCACGGGACTTCCTTATTCTGGAGCTCTGAGCCAGAAAGTTTGCCCATTGGTCATAGAAACAGCTCACTTGTAGTCGTGAGCTAAGTATGGAACTTCAGTCGTGTGATAACTTGAGTAATGTTTAAAGTTTTGCAACTATGTCAGTATCTCAACATTTGTTGGTTTGAACCTTTTTGTCATGCTTTTGTTTTCTTGGTTTATTGAAGTGGGGTATGCGCTTCTGGACAAATCCAATACCAAATTTATAGCGTACTGTTGATACAGTCACTGCTGCAAAGCTAAAATGCAGAGGACGAGATGGTCCCAGAGCCAGCACACCAGCTTCAGGCAGCAGTACTCACAACTCTCCTGATGCTATAGCTAACATCACAACAACACCATACTGTATCTTTGCAAACTAGAAAATAAGCTGAATGTCCATGGGCAGTCATTTAATGTTACCTGTTACACACAAATCATGGCTGGAAAGGCTGAAATAATTTTGTGTAGCACAGTGTGGGTCACTTTGTTTGTATTTGTTTACAAAGCCAGGGCTGTGTGTAAACACCTGAACAGACCGCTAGCAGACCGTATGGAGATATCTGCTGAATTTGACAAAAAGACGTGTGTTGAATTAGAATCGCTTAGCCCACCTTTAACAGGTGATAATAGTAAGCCTATAATGGATCTCCAGAATGTGTTATTTGACCTTCAGGTGTATTTTTCAGGAAGAGCTTCTGTTTATGACATTACACATAGTGATATGTCAGTGGGAAAATTTAGCTTTACAAAACACTTACCTCTTTAAGTAAGTAACATAAGGATTATGTAGCTGAACTTTAAGATCACTAGTTTCTTTAGTAACATGATAGTGATCCCGCAATGAAACAGAATCATCATTACCTCTTCTTTCCTTTCTTCATCTGAGGTCAATATGTTATTACATGCTTTTTGTAACCTTGTAGTTGTCATATTAACTTGTTAAACAGGTGGCTGAAAATGGGCTAGAATTAGAAAAGCATGTACCATTTTTAAAAAATCTTTGAATAACAAATGTTGTGAATTTATCCGGCTGGTATATATTAATCTCTTTTGAGGCTTAAAGGGGCATTATGTAGTTTCCAGCGGCCACTAGCGGTGTGGTTTTAAGATTGCAACCAGGTGTGTGCTCGTACGCGTGCTCGCTTGAAGTCATAAGCGAGCAGAATCCGAAACACAACAGCTTTCATACAGAAATCCTGCAATAAACGCAGGAACAACAACATGCAGGCCTTGGCGTTTCACGCAGACATGTTCAGGCTCGGTTACTTCAAGGTTCCCGTCTCAGAGGCGGATCAACACCGGCCCCGTAAAGTTAACGTTACTTCATTCAGCGCAGCGAGACAGCGGCATATCACACAGTACTCCCGAAAAAAGGCAAAGTCAGAGCGGCTA
>JAPMOB010246002.1:0-10236 GCA_029875015.1 Lepomis gibbosus
ATACTCATGTGGTGCTCCAGCAGGAATAACAGCACATGTTAACCACAATAAAATTTTTGAATGTACATAGTGCCCAACATGTGCAAACTTAAAAAGAAAATACATTAAATAACGTTCCCTCAAAATGTGCTTTAATTCAAACTTTAAGCTGCTAATTTATCCTAATAAACTGTCTACACATGTTTGCTTTAGCTGTAATTTTAACAAAAAGGTTGTGTTATGTTGTCTGCACCGCAACTGCAGATTGTTGCAGTTGCATGCAGCCGGATGGGGTTGCATATTGAAACATTTTGGACCAGAGTTGTTTTGTAAATGACTCTGTATATTTGCACATGGCATGAAACAGTAAAGTATGTCTACTACCTAACTTCTAATCAAGTTGGGTGATAATACAACACTAAGTTTACTTTTCATTTAAATAGAGCACATAAAACTCCAGTTTGATTTACTTGGGTTAAATAAGGAACTTTAATTTAAATGTTGTAAAGGTAATTACAGTTCAGTAAAACTAATTTGACATCAGAGAAAAGATTATTTGCTTCATAAATATAACTTTGATTGGACATTCATACATTTCATTGTGTAGTTGCCATCTGTATATTTCAGTCACTCACAGAACAGTCTGAAAATTCATAAGCTAATATAGTTCATGTTTTTTAGTGCTGTGCACAGTGCCCTTTTTCTCCAAAACATATTTTTTGATAAAATATGAGAAATAGAATCACAGTGAGTCTCAAAAATTAAAAGTCTTACAGGCGACAGCCTTTAAGGTGATAGATTATCTCACTCAAAGATGAATCAGAGATAAGAAAAAGGCTAGAACCTGAGATGAGCCTGAGGCTATGAATAAAAATAATAATATTACAGACCAAATATACCATTTCTCACAGTCATGTTGGGTTTTCTACTGTCAGTGGTTGACTGACAATTTATGTAACACTATTTTGGTTGTCTATTATTGCTATTATGCGTTAAAGTAAACATTGAACCAAGCCTCACTGGCCAGATGTATGTTTTTTTCTACTTTCTACTTTTTTATGTAACTACAAAGATGAATGTAAAAAAGGGTTTTAAGTGTTACTTAACCATTACGCAGAAAAACTGTTTTTTAGCACCAGTTATTAAAAATGAACACATTGCACATTTTAATGTCTTAATATTCACACTGTAACACAACACAACACAGCATGTGTCAATCAGTGATTACGCATGTAATGCACATAGTATCTTTTCACACAAATTGCAAGCTGTTGTACCAAATAGCATTTTCAGTATCATCCATATGAATCATTGTCAAATGCAGCATGCTCAATAAAGATGGAATCAACTCTAAAATGTGTCACTTGCTTTAAAGTCTGAACAGTATTGATGTGATTTATGAGATCCAAAGTTAATGTAGGCAACTGGAATCCCACACAGATGGGCTGTATCTTAGACACTAAGTGGCATGCATTGGTTTTAATAGACTGAGAACTGTCTCTAACGGTTGAATACTTTGATTTAGAGCCTATTACTGCTCCAGGTCTCAGGTGTTTCTTTGCTCACAGTCAACATTACTGGGAATGAATTAGACCTTTCTTTTTTTACTGTGACATCAAGGATGATGCGTACAAACATCAATCTGGTGAAGGTGAAGTATTTCCTCTGCTATTTTCCATAGTAGAACAACCTGTGTGTATTATAATACCCATAACATAGAACAACGGGAAACAGTCTCTGGTAAGATTAATTTACCAGTGAGTTTACTACTGTGACACATAAGTGACATGTAAAAATTGTGCTGTTGCTATCGTTATCTGCAATTTGATATTCCTTGCGTATTGATTTAGATCAGTCATTCAACACAAGCTTATTTAAATATCTGGAGACAAACAATATTAGAAACATGAATAGTAGGCTTATAGGTTTTATTAATTGACAGTAAAGTGTTTGCTACTGCTGAATAAATCGTTTATAATGCATAAAGCCATTTACGGTAATCAGAAAAGGGTAATAAAAATGTCCAAATATCTATTTACAACTACATTATAGTGTGTTAGAAACCATTAATTACATGTTTACATGATGAGTAAACTGGTAAATTAGTTAAACCGCCATTACCGACAAATTAAGTGTCACACTGTAGGAAGATAAGCACCATCCACAAAATGGCAACACAAAGGTCATTCTTATAAATGGTTTACGTAACATTAGTAAATGATTTATTAACCATTAACAAAGCTATGGGTTATTTCTTACAAAGGGTCAGAAAGTGGTGCAGAAACACAATGTACTACAATCTCAAGTTCAAGAACAATTTTAAAATAAGTTTTCATTTGCACCAAGCAATAAAATTGCTGCAGCACTGTGCTTTTTTTCAAATGTGAAAAAAACACATAGATGAAATGTAAATGATGTAAAAAATGTCACTGACATTGTGATGTGTGGAGTATGTACAGAAAGTAAGAGCCAAGAGTCAAGATGGTGCCACACACCAAGTGAAGCTTTATAAAGCTGTGTTTTTGCATTTCACTGTACAGGGATTTTTTCTGTCTTTCTTGTGTACGTTAAGTACACACAGTTCTTCTTAATTAGCTTCACATTGTGGCTAGATGCCCTCAAAACACACTCACACAGACACGTACTCTTTCTTTGTCTTTGTCTTGCCCACGTTTGCACATACGCAGTATGAAATACCACTGTAGCTTTTGTCCTGATATGTCATCCCCTCATAAATTCCCCAGTCCTATAAAGGGGTGCAGAGCAGAGGCATGAGGGAGAAAAATGAACTCCATCAGGGAACTGGATAAAATTTCTCTGACACATGCAACCTTGGTACAGTAAGAATATCTCTGTATCCTGCTGACATGTGATCTTCTGAATCTATTTGGGACAGGTTGTCTCACTGAACTCTAAACAAGTCCTTTCAAGCTGCATCATTCATCAATTTCAACTCTGTTTGTGGGCTACAGATGATACCCCACAAGCTCAATAGCTGGCAGACATTTAACAATGTGTCACACAGGCATTCTCAGACAACCCACACTTAAGGCTTTTACTAATCCAACGCTTCAGGTGTTGACAACATGAAATGCTTAAGGCGTTGAGCAAAGCTCATCACATACTATTGTTAGCATGACAGCCCTTTATCATTATCTATTGCAGGTTAGCTGTGCAGAATTGTCATTATCATTCCTGGCTAGAATATAACTCTGCCAGCAAAGGCACACATTTTATTTATTTATTTATTTATTTATTTTTTAGCTAAATCTGTCTTTGTTTGTGATGATGGTACAGTACCGCTGAAGCACTTTCTGCTGATGGAGAGGTTCAGCAGATAAATGATGAAAGGGATTTTCTGAGAACCGTTGTTATGGCTCTTTGAACTATTTTTACTGCCTTATTTTCCCTGATTGCTGGGAGGTCCAACTCTTCTAAGACAACCTCTCTGCACAACCTTATGAAAATTGTGAGATTTGTTTACTTTTGGATGTTGATGTAGTACCGTGTAGTAATTGAAGGGCTGAATTAGTTGTCCACAATTTTCAGATTCTCCGCTATAAAACATATTTACCCTGAAACCCTGTTCTCAAAAGCATAAATAATTGTGATGAATGGTTCTCGTTTTATGAACAAAATCACTTGTTACAAGAACTTAAGAGGCAGCAAGTGAAACAATGATTTGATGGGGTAACCTGTTCAGGACGTTTATTTTGCGATGCATGAGAACTTGAACTAACAATGACAAAAAACTTCAAATATAATATTTACACTAAATAAGGAAATTTTTCAAGTTTCTGTTGTGGGTCATGTGCTGGACGTGAACAAATGTACTGTATATTTATTTTGTTTGACAAAATTGCTGATCATTATCATACATAGGGACATGTGGATCACTGGCTGACTCTTATGAACAATTTTAAAACTCCAATAAGAGAATTTTAAAATACATATTTGGGATTTTAGAGGGGTATAGCTGCACAATAACTACTGTGAACACTAATCATATGGAAATGCATTGTAGTCATGCTTTGGGGTCTGTGCCACCCTAAATCGAGGTAATGTGTCATTTTCTGTATGTGTGTCTGAAACATTTCATCATTTCGAAACCATACAATTCTCATTAAATAAGGAAAAGTCATTAATGAAGTGTGTTGAGTATGTTTTTGAGCTGTATCATTAGGGTTAATTTTGCTGGCTTTCCAGTTTCCCATCTACATTTACAAAATGTTATACTTAGTGTCTCATTGCACTCAGCAGCAAGGAGGGGTTTGAGAAATGTTATGTCTTCTATGAAAAAAAAATAAAAGCATCATGTTTTTTTTCATTTGCAGTCCAAATTGAATTTGTCAATTTGGACTGCAAATGAAAGAATATTTAGATCACTTTGTCTTAATGGAGTAACTTACTTTATGAGGGCATGTAAAAGATCAGAAAATATTATCCATCAGCCAACTCAAGAATGTGCTTTTGAAATGGCTTAATCAGAAGAACTGCCATCTGTGACGTGCACAGGACTCAAATGTTCAACACTGGCAGAGACTCAAGTATTTCCTTTACAGAATGAGGCCTGTAACATCAACAGGCTGTTGACCTGGACCATGCAGGTAATCTCTTAAGCTGGGGTCAATGTTTCCAAATTCCATTAATATTCTAATGTGATATATTCAGTTTAAGAGTTGTGAGTGCTGCATTCAGTTTGTAACAGCTCCCAGAAACTCATTATCACAGCTAGAAATCCACCAATGTCAATATTAAGTGGGATGTGAATTTTCAACTGGCATCTGAGTTCACCTTCTGTGATAATACTCAACAGTTTCATTGGTGTGTATATTCACACCTGGGAGTTGAGGACACAAAATGTATAAATATCTTCTTCAACGTACACCCTTGTTAAATACATGTTTTTGTGTACAGATAACAGAAGAAGAAGAAGTCAGGTAAGTTCTCGTCTACACTTCATCACTATCCTGAATCAAACTCAAGGCTGCATTTTTTTTTTTTGAATTGGCTTGATCAGTAATGCAGCCATCTGTCATTTTGGCAGGTACAGAACAGGACTCATGAGTGCAGCACTCAAAAGGAATCTGTACAGAGTTAATAGCACCTGTAAAACTTGCCACATAGGACCAAAATAATCACATGCCCTCGAAAACATCCTCCATTCTGTTCTTTTTTTCACGCCACAGCAATGCCATGAAAACATGTGGTTTGTGTGTGAAAAGAGGCAATGGAGATAATTTTGTTAGGGTTGAAGAGATCAGATTACTTTAATCTTTACTCTCCAGAGAGCTAAACTAACTAAAAGATGAACATTTAATTCTCCACTGATATAAATGTAATGATTATTTAACGTTTGTAAGATACGCGCCTCAGTTCTGATTTAAGTACAATTTTCTTGAATCAAGTGAAATCTTTTGTGTTGTAGAGGCTTTTTTTCCATTTTCATTTAAGTCTTTCAATTATGTTACATTCATCATATTATGGGCAATATTTTGGTTCCTCCGACTCTTTTTCTTGAGTTAAAAACATGACTTCATATTTTCTCTGTGGCGTTTCTTCTAGCCGGTGAGGTTATTTGCTGTAAATGTCACCTGGGACGCTGAGTGACAAAATAATGACAAGCTTTTTTTTTTGAGGTAGAGCAATTTCCCAGAATTGAATGAGCAGGATGTGTGCAGAGTGAACAATATGTGCACTCGCCTCCCGATTGGTCTCTGTCAATACCATTCTGACATCTCGCCGAGAATGTGTTCAGACAAATAGATTGAACGGCTCACAAACAGATGCTGAGAGGCAAAATAAAGATTTAAACAAATTCTGTACATGCGTTGTCCACTGCCCTCTGTTTATTTTAAAACTCCCTTTGGAGGAATGCAGTTTGAGGCAGAAATGGATCACGCTGTGGTGATGCCAAAATATGTTGAACCGGATTTCCAAGAAATGCTGGAATATACTGTAATTACAGCATAAATCTAACTGAGAGCTTGCTCATACCTACACGCTCAGAAAATATTAGTTAATTAAAGAGTAATTGAACTGGGTGGGCTGTGTGACAGAAAATCCATTCAAACCATTAACATAGTAACTGTATCTATTTGCATATCAAATGTCAATGAGAGTATTGAGTTGTGATGTGACAAATACAGGTCTCATTTATTTTTGTTATATGACACCTTCACCCATGTAAAGCGGAGAGTATGATCACTGAAGGTCATTAATGTGAACCAACGTAACATAATGTATTTTTACACCATCTGTTTTCATCTGTTCGCACCATTTATTTTTTTACGAGTGTTATTTTTAGTAGTGTAATCTATCTATCTGTCTTGTATAAATGACATTCTCCCCAGATATGTTTTGAGAGTGGAACATGAAGGAAGGCGTGTTTGTGCATCTCTGGTGTTAATTAAATGGTTCACTGGATTTGAAAATGAATTTAAAAAGTGACAACCTGGATTTTTAGAAATGTGTAAAATGTTACAAAATGATTACTGGTGTGAACAGAGAATATATTACAAGATGGTTATCAGCAATCTTAAGATTTCTCTGTAAAACTGCAGAGAATATTTGCAAAACATATTATGTGTCCATACGTAAAGACATCTAGCCTTTATGTTTATCAGTCTGCTCCAGAGACGGTTATACAAACACTTGTGGTACAAGTTTGGGAGAATCCTTTACTTCAGTAAAAGTAGCAATAAAACAGTTTCAAAATACTCCACACCGCAAACAAAAGTCATGAATTTGAATTGTTACTTTAGTAAAAGTACATTCATATTATCACATAAATGGACTTAAAGTATCAAAAGTAAAAGTACTCATCATGGTGGCAGAATGGCCTCTATTGATGTCATTATATTTTGAATATAATTAGTTTATTATCACTGATGGATTGGATTTTATCTAATTAATATAAAGTTGGGTAGTTTATGCAAAGCAATATATCATATTTACAATGAAACTTAAATGATTTGTTGATTAACAGAAAATTGTTATTTGGTAATTATTTTTCAATGCTAACCATTTTCTGCTGACAGCTTCTCCATTGTGATGGTTTGCATCTTTTCTCTGTGTTAAATCACTGTAAACTGGATATGCTTTTGTTTTGGACTGTTGATCAGACAAGACAAGAGTCTAAAAAAATCAGTTGGTATTTTCCATTAGTTTCTAAGGTCTAATGAACCAAACAATTACTTGATTAATTGAGAAACTGATCATCAGAAAGATGGACAGTGAAAAAAACAAATATAACCAAATAAAAAGCACATATTTTATATAGAAAATCTTAATGTATAAAGCCTCTGGAATATGGTAAAGTATAAAGTAGTTTAAAATTAAAGTAGATGTACATCAAAAATATGCTTAAGTAATGTAGCAGAGTTAATGTACGTTGTTACTTACTTTCCACCACTGATAATGGCAGATAGTTCATCTCTCCTGGTAATAAAAATATATACATACAATGGTTGTTGATTTGATGGTTGATTGGAAATTGGTAAAATGTGTGGTTTGATAATTAAAGAATAAGAAATTATTATTTGACTCTCTAAGGAACAGTCCTGGAAATGCTTAGTTTTTAGCCAAGAATCCATGTGCAGCATTGTGATTGATTGATTTTTTTTTTTAAAGATTGATCTTTAGTTTTACATTTCAGGTAACATTTTCCCAGGGCTGATACATGGCATTTTGAAATGAAGCTCCTCAAATGGTAAGTGTGGCTAGCCTGAAGTATGTGTTACTCCTACGCTGTCAGATCCAGCAGTGGGAGACTCCTATCGCAGTCTCAGAGCAGCACTGGGAAAGACTGACACAAAAGCAGGGAGTCATAAAACATTCAACATCATTCAAAGTCTCCTCTCCCATGCACGCTTAGACAATGTGACATTCATAACAACAAGAGAACGTCAGTCCAGGAAGCATATTTCAGGAAACCTTTTTTTTTCTTTGAGAATAATGAAATGTAGAGGCTGGGAAAAAAACTTGTGGGAACAAATCTTTCAGCTTGGCACGTTTTACTGTCACCCATTGTCTGCTATCAAATGGTATATTCATGTTTTGAAGTTGGTTCCAATAAAGTCATAATACTATACTATTTGCCTGGTCTAAAGGATGTTGAATTAATAGTAGGGATGTCCCAATCAGGTTTTTTTGCCCTCGAGTCCGAGTCCGAGTCCGAGTCATTTGATTTTGAGTATCTACCGATACTGAGTCCCGATCCGATACTTCTATAACAGATCCAGGATGTTCCTTATTTGTTATTTAATTCACCTTATTTTAACATTCAACAACTCTGTTAACAAACAGAGCACTTCTGTGAGGTAGCTTGAACAATCAAGTAATAAATAACATTAATTCTTCACTTTGGACTTTAGTGCAACAGTAAATAAAAATGAGAATATATATATAAATTTATATCCGAGTCCTGATCCGGAGGTAACGTCCGATTCCGATCGAGTCTGAAACAACGTGATTGGGCCCGATTTCTGATCTCGTGATCGGATCTGGACATCCCTAATTAATAGGAAATCATTCAAAGAGGGCAAAGACTGCAGTTTCTGATTTTATACTGAGCAAATCACACCCAATTTAGATGTGATATGATACCTGAAGAGTTCTTCGTTCTTTGGGCTTTCTTTACATTGACATTCAAAATGGTAAACAAAATGTATTCCTTGTGCAAATGAATCTTTTCAGGATTAAAGCCCGCATGGAAATGTGTCATTCGTGGAGTTCATTTTTCTTCTTTATTTTATTGTTTTATGAGGTCTTTAAAATGTAAGTGCCCCCTTTTTCTTCCCCCTCACCTATTAGAGCACACAGCTGTGAGGCAATTCTGTGAGAGAGAAAAAAAAATCAGGTTACCATGTGTTGAACTCTTTAAGCACTAAGCAGCGGGTTTGATGAATTACAAGTCAGTTAGTCCATTTTGCTGACAGAATGCAAATTTATTTATGATCCCGAGACTGGGAGAAAATGAAATCATCATATATTCCCGAACACTCAAGCAGTGCTTTAGATTAGGGGAATCTATTTGGGATGGAAACACATTCCATGAATAAATTGTTTGAATTCCCTTTCGAAAAAAAAAAAACTCTTGGAGGACTACACTCAAATATTGCCTGGGCTTCTTTCAACAATCAAGCTCTTGAACTTACAAAGAATGTGAGGAATCTGCATAAAAGAAAATCTTAATTTAAGGGTACGACAGAACACCTTTTCTTGCTCCAAGTCAGGAGAGTTGTACTTTGAATCAAACACGTAAAATCAACTTTAATTTTTAGAGTGTCTGCTTTTGATTTATAGTCATGGAATAAAATGCTGCCCATTTCATATGATTTGGTGGTTATCCCATTTTACATTTTCATCAAATCACATTCTCTGGCCATATCTGTAAAATTGAGAAATCATCAGAGCTGAAGCAGTGGGATATTGGAAGTTCAGCTTCATCAGCAGTCTGTGCTGCTAAAATGAGAGACCTTCAGTGGGATACCCCACCCCCACCGCCACCCCCACCCCCAGCATGCACACGCGCATACACACACACACACGCACACGCACACGCACAAACTCAGGTGTTTGTCTTACTGTCTTTGTGGGGACATCTAATTGACATAGACATAATACATTTCCCAGCCTCTTACCCTAATATTAACCACCACAACTACATGCTAAACCTTAACCCTTACCCTACCTGCCTACCTTAACCAGTCCTAACCTAATTCTAACATGAGCCCTAAAAAGTCTTAACCCTCAAATGGCCCTTTAAACTTGTGGGGTCCAGCATTTTGGTCCCCACAAAGCTGGTCAGTCCCCATTATTGTAGTAAATCCCAGTTTTTTGACCCCACGAACAAACAGATACACACGCCCCTTACCTTTATACCTCTGTATTTTTTAAACTCTCCATCTCTCACTCTCACTGATTTGGTTTTGCTCCTCACTCAACTGCATAGATGTAGTGAGATCACACCAAGACTATTTTATCTCCACTCGTGTGACATCATTTAATTAAACAAAGTCACAGCTGCGCATTGCATTTCCAGATCATAACATTTTTACTAGGGAGAGCTACGGGTACAATGATCTGGAGTAAAACCCCATGTGCATTAATAATGTAATGATGATGATTTTATAGTTGGCTTTTATAGTTCTTACAGGACAGTACAGTACTGTAGAAAAAATATATATACATATATATATACACACACACACACACACACACACACACACACACATAGAGTGTATATATATATAT
>JAPMOB010246004.1:0-20983 GCA_029875015.1 Lepomis gibbosus
TTTATTAATTAATAGATTATTTGTTTGGTCACACGCAGCATAATTACCCAAAACCCAAACTCACTTACTCAAACTGCTTGTTTTGTTGAGTCAACAGTTCAAAACCCGAAGATATTCAGTTACCCACCAGAGTTAACTTCAAATCAGAGAATATTCATAATTTGAGAAGCTGGAAGCAGCGAATCTTTGGTATTTGTGCTGAAATATGCTGATTACTTTTCTGTGGATTGACGAATCGATTCATTTGGGCTCTAGTTATGTTAAGATCCCCAGACCTCACTGTTTTCACTACACAAGTAGTTCCAATGAAAACTAAAACTAAAGCAGCTATAATCAACATTTTTTTAATTGCAATGAACCTACAGTGAATTATCTGCAGCTCCCCTCGGCTTTAAAGTGAGTTTCAGCTGGGGTGAAGGCAGAAATCTCAGAAAAGATTAATAAACAAAACAACCCAAAAACATCTGCATGACTAGATACCACTAGTGGTGAGTGCGTAAATGTTGTTGTATTTGGGTGAACATTTAGAGGACTCACCTGCCCCAGCTCTGGGAGTGGCTCCATAAGTTCCACCCCCTCTGCGTAGACCTGAATGAGGGACAGCAGATCCCTGGACTGAACCGCCTCTAACAGCTCGATCATCTTAGCCGCCGCAGACGTGCATGTCTTCCTGGCATACTTGTGGTCCACATATTTAGCAGTGATGAACTCTTTCCTCACCGTCCTGCGGAGGAGAAGAGGAATCCAGTCGGCTGTTTGGATACTTAACAAATCAAGTTTTTCAGTTTTTGCTCAGAGAGAACTCACATGTCACTGGATGGAGTGGGCTTTGGTGAAGGGGAAGACAAGTTTCCCTCCATTATCTCATTGAAACTACTGTTCCCTACATTCTTGGCCAGCTGCGGGAGGAAGAACAAAAAGCCAGCGTCAGATCACAATAATGTTGACAAGCAGAACAGCGCTCGCGTGTTCTCAGAGACAGATGAGCACATGTGTCTCCGCTGCTGCTTTAGCGATCAAATTTTGCTCCTTCCTGTGTTTCCACTACTCTTTCATTATTTCTAATATTTCACCAGCAAAGAAAATAGTGAAGGCCGTGCACTGCTGCCTCAGAATAGCTATTTATTCACGCGGTTTCTCTGACTCACCAAGAGCTCTGAGGTCCCTAGCTTGTCGAGCTCCATGGACTGGATGCGGGAGATGTGCACCCCCATCTCTCGGTGGATGCCGGAGCACTCGATGCAGGTCAGGATCCCCAAGTTGGTAGACAGCCACTTAGGATCTATAAACACAGGCAATATGAAGAAATGTGTGTTAATGGTGTACACAGCACAGCACGAGTGGATGTGTTAGATGGTGTAGGTCCAGTAAAACTATTATAAGTTGGATATGTGCCCCAAATTGAAGTCTTTACTGAACACCTCGTCCCAATCTCTAAAGTCAACAACTAAAGTAGTAATAGTTTGAAAAGAGATTTTTCAGCAGTAGAAAGCATCATTTACTTAAAATCTGTTTTGTGCGGTGTGTATTTTGGTCCTTTAAAGGTTCTGTCAGTAGAGAAATTGTTTTTTTGGTGTCTCCACAGTTGATTTATTCCTGTGTGATTGTAAAACGTTGGTGAAAAATGTTGAGACTTAGCAGAAGCTATTACTCTTACTCTTGTGAGGGACTAACACCACAACCACTGACACCAATGTTTAAAGATAGCTGAAAGAGTTTCTGCTAAAAAAAACTCCTTTATAACTGTGCTGTGAGCGTCCTAACGAGATTTCTAAACCTGGTCGGTTTTCTGTGAGAATGAAACAAGACAGGCCCGGAAATGCAAGGTTTATCCGCAGAAACAATTTTTTTGTTCTCCATGGATAGATTATGTTTTCTCAAATAACAATTTGCCCCTCCACAGTATAGAGAGGCGTATACAAATCCCACACCAGATTTTCATTTGAGCAAACAGGACAGATTTATGGCCTCTATAAGCGGCTGTGGCATTTAATTTCTGCTGCAGCTCCATTTAGTAATCTTACGTCATCGGTGAATGACGTAAGATTACTAAATTACTAAACCACAACACTGACTCACAAACCACACAATAACTAAGTGGACAACGTTTCGATTCCAGATGGAGCTTCGTCAGGTCAAACATTTTCTACATTTGTGGCTGCACCTGCATGGGATGTAATCCTGCGTCATGAAAAAATGATGTCACCTGATAAAAACATGTTTTTATGAGTGGACCTTGATATGAAATGAAGTAGATGCTTAAACCGAAGTTTATTTATTGATTTTATTTATAAATCAACAAAGACCACTAGAGGACTGTTGGTGTGACCAACAGTGACCACAGTCACATCATACTGCGGGAGGGAGACAAAGGCCATTGCATAACGTACTGCAAAGCAAACGGCACAAGCACGCTGAGATGTAGCAGCCCCCTCTAAACGGTCGTGATTGACCCGCATCAGCCTGATGTTCTGATGCATCCTGGGAGATTTTAGCAAGCTTTAAACAAACAGCTCGGCTGTGTTGGTTGTGCGTTCACGGATGCTGCGAGTCCGGGGATGCTGTTCTGTCTGGATCTGATGTGCGAGGCAGGCAGGCCCGGTGGAAACGTCGGAGGCAGCACAAAAACCAATGAGTCATACGCAGACACACATTTTCACAACACAATGAACAGATGCGAGCTGGTGATAGGTCACAGAGCGCATGTTAAACATGGTGACTTGATGCACGGTGACCTCCATAGCTGTTTGCTAAAGCTGTGTCTTATAGAGTTAGATCCTGGGAGAATATCAAGTAAGATGGAGCTGTCCTCCTTCTGCTCAGACCGGAGGGAACGAAGAGGTGACCTTTGAAAATGATTACCAAGACCTTTCAACTGTGATGTTAATTGTGTGCGTTGAGGAAAGGAAAAGCCTCAAATCTATAAACCCACATCTGGAGTTACTACTGAAACCAGGAATATAGACATGACAAATTACCTCCCCTCTCTGCAGATTGCAGGGGTCGACCGCGCGTGTGTGACTTATGTAACAACGTGATGTAATGGTGTTGTTTCTCAAAGCGTAGAAATGTTTTTTCTTCCTCGGAGCGTAAAGTCCTCCCGTCAGCCGTTCAATGAGGTGCTCTGTGTGTGTTTGTGTTGACAGAGGAGAGCCAGTGTGCGTGTGTGTGTGTGTTTAAGTGTGTGTTACGTGTCAGAGGGCCTGAATGTCTCCTGAATGCTGAGTCTTTGGTTCCTAATGGGGGGGAGGATCAGGATCGAGTTGTGTCCTGAATGCGAACAATGCATGCGCGTGCACACACACACACACACACACACACACACACACACACACACACACACTGTTGTGTAGAAGGCTGCAGGGGGATTTGCAGCGTAGCTTGTTTAGTTACCATCTAACTGAAGGACACTGAGTGCAGGGCAGCTGTGACATTGAAAAGAAATCAAGATTGGCTTTCAATAAAACATTTGCCCAGAGTTAAATCTGAAAATGCTGAAGTGAAGGCGTTTGTCTTTTCCCATATCAAGGTGAGAGTTGAGTAAGCACAAAACAGGAAGAGGATATATATACTGGAGCCTCTCTGGACACACCAACAGCAGCGATACACACCTGCAGCTCCGCAGTCGCAGCAGACCTCGTTGCCCGGCATGCGCAGCACGTCTTCTATGATGGCTTTAGTCAGATCCTCTAAACCGTCCTCGCCTCCGCTGCTCTGCTCGCCACGAAACGCCATGTGCAACGCCTCCTCCTTACTGTTGGTCAGCACCGAGATCCAACTGCACAACAAAGAGAAACGCATCATTACTGGTGTTATAAATGATAAGAAATGTTATTTATAATGCATTGTTAAAGCACAGATATTTTACTAAAATATAATACATAAAAACACTACCAGATATAAAGGAATGAAAAAACAATAGCTACAACCTCCCTAATCTGAGGATTATTTTCTCAATCTAGTTCATTTGTTTGGTCTTTAAAAATGACAAATGCCTATCAATTTTTTTTTGCTTATTTTGTTCAACCAACAGTCCAAAACCCAGAGATGTAGAGTTTAAAATAATATAAATCCTTTACCTTTACCTTTATTCATTTAGCTGATGCTTTTCTCCAAAGCAACTTACAGTTGCTGTATATGTCAGAGGTCGTACGCCTCTGGATCAACTAGGGGTTAAGTGTCTTGCTCAGGGACACAATTACGGATGGGTCATAGTCTCTCACACCAAAGGCATGTATCTTATCCACTGCTCCATCACCACCCCACCACAAATCATAATCACAAAAAAGCTGGGTTTGGGGGAGTTTTTGTTATTTATGTTTTTTTCTCTCTTCTTTTTTTTCGGGCACACGACTTATCACCTACCAACCACTATTTTGACTGGAAAGGACAAAAGTCTTCTGTCTGTATAAAGCATCCAAAGAGAGATTTATTCTTCTTTACACACATTAAAAGACTGCTGGCCAAAAATTGTCAGGCAATAAATTTAAACTGCACAAAAGATGTACAGAGAACATCTTTCTATAACTACTGAGACGATAACATCCGTATTAAACTCCTTTCCTCTCTATTTCCTGACAAAGTCTTTTTGTGCTTGCAGATTTTGTTACTTTAAAAGGTAAAACACTCTCAGATATATGTACATGAAACCACACACGCACACCCACGCAACTCCGTGGTCATCAAGAATCACGCAAACAGGAAACTCTGTAGCTGCCTTTCAAACATGGCCTCCTGCAGTTTACTACACGGCACAATCTGCTCCTGCGCTCTACCCACTAAACTGGCCCTCATACACACAAACACACAGCTTTATGAGCCTGACGACAGCACTTCCTCTGTCATTGTCATTCAACCCTGCCTGCAAAAGCAGAGGGCAGACGAGGAGTGGGCACATACACCAACGTGTTAGATTGTCTGTTTATCTGTATGTGTGATAAAACAAGGTATTTTAATCCACAGATCGTAGGCGCACAGATGCTGAGCCAAAGCGTTTTTGTGTTTTCTTATATTATGCACTATAATATGCTCCTAGCCTTATTGAGGGGGAGCGTGATTGCACAAAGCATGAGACCCTTGGAATACTAAATATTTTATGGAAAATCCCATGAAGATGCTGCTGCTGCAGATGGAGGTGCGTGACAGAAGAGGCAGTGAGTAAGCTGGATCCCAAAGGACTACATGTACATAGAGAAACAGCACTGAACCAATGACAGCGAGGCCTCAGAGCGAATACCAGCTCAGAAAACAAGTGCCTCAAATCAAAGGGTGTTTTAGTCTGACCAGCTCAAGAAAATTCTGTAAGATTACATTCAGTTTTGTTTGAGTGTTTCAAAGCCTTGAGATGCAACAGAAGGCTTTTTAATGTCCATTATTTTGACTCTTAAGAATTTAAAGAAACAAACACTGGAACCATTTCTAAAAGAGGCAATGTCAATATTGGCTGGATATTTTAGCATTGCCCTTGATTAACATTTAATTTGAAAATTGTGCTCAATGTTTATCTCTAATGTTCAGACACGTTCGATTTGTTCCGCAATGTTTGTTTCAGTGACAACATAGGAAGAGCACCAGCATGAAATAATAATGTTATTATTACAAATGATAAATTCCTTATCTCCTGCATATATTTAACTTGGTGAAGTCGATTCTGGTATTCTTTCAACAATGGGAACATTTCCATCAACTCATAAAGACACAAAATAAAAAAAAAAGTTTGAAAAAAAGGAATTAAAATAGATGTTGCAGAACCAGCGATATTGTCTTTTTTTATTTCCCACATTCTTTTTCCTTGTCAAAACCTGGTGCCTTCATTACCCATAATGCAATGCAACCACACGTTTTAGTGAGAGGGTCAGGTGTGCCATGCTAGCAGAAGCTAGCCTTGAGCCGTTAGCCAGAGATGAGGAGCGGGCTACAGGCCTTTTCTAATGTATTTGTGGGAAACTGAAATCTTTCCAAATAAACATAAATTTATCATAAATCTTTTCAAACGCTTGTATCCATGTCTGACCTGAGGTAAACTCAGAAGATAGTCCCCTGGATTAGCTTTTTTGCTAACTGCAGTGGAATCTACTCACAGCACAACATGCCAGCTAACCACGCTAGCTTTTTGGTTAGTCAAATAACTATCCATTTGTTAGTATACAACTACTTATTTTTCATTTGCAGACACAATAACTAAATTAAATTACAACTATTCTAGTATTATGTGTCTGCCTACCAACATGAATTGGTGTCACTACATGGGAACCAACAGTGTGAGGGTACAGTGACCTCAATTACTGCAGACCACAAATCCCACTGTCTCTCCTCACTGCACCGACTCTCAACAGTCTGTCTGACACTTTCTTTCTTTTAAGTTTGACAGTGACACCAAAGAGCAGCAACTGACCAGCACGCCAGTAATAGAAACCATGAGGCAAGTTTGTGATTACACCTTTCTCCTTCTCAGGAATTATGTAAATATGATCAGGTTATATTAGCTCACAGTGCCACAAGTAAACCTCTAAACCTTAAGAAATAATAATAAATGCACTTTTTAGTGTTTTATAAAGCAACAGAAGTACTCACATGACAAACTCCTGTTCATCTTCAGCCTGGAAATGATATGTCCGGTTATCTGTGGAATAAGGAAGCGTTTAATAAGCAAATCTCCCTCTTATATTTTATAACATTAAAAGCAACCGACAGCATGCAAAAACCTGTTCAGATATCACCTGCCTATGTGACACCTGTTGGACAAGCGGTCTAAAAGTGCTGTGCCTTTGTTTTCCTTAATGTATATAATTAAGCCACTCTTGCATGTAGTGAAATGTACAGTGTGTGAAACTTACGGGAAATGAGGTCAAAGCACTTCCTGTCCTCACCACTCGGCTTGACCTGGCAGGTGAGCAGGTTGAGTTTGACTGGCTGCCTATTGGACTGTAAGAACAAACAGATTGAGGATCACAGTGGGGGCTACTCAGGAAATACACAAACACAACAATTCACTACATTACACACACACACACGGGTCTCCATACATTAGTTATTACTTTTTCAACCAATTGTTTTTTTGTATAAAATGTTTGAAACATGAGAAATGTGCCCATAACAATGTCACAGGACCAAAGATGATGTCTTTAAATTGCTTTGTATGTCCGAACAACAGTCCAAACCCAAAACCCAAAAGATTTTCAGCTAAACTAAAACAGAAAGAAGAGGCAGGAACCACCAAACAACAGCTCTTAAATGGATTGCCATGAAGTTTGAACATTCAGGTGCCCTTCAGAATGAATTTTAATAACTTTGGTGATTCTTTCACTTTTTATTGCCGTCTTCATCACATCAAAACTTTTATTTGTCTCATACTGTGGTTTATAACCAAATACCTGCAAAACTAAAGACATTTCCATCTGTCTCTGGGCACCTAGATACCACACAGAGTTTCAAGGTCAGGATAATATGAAGCAGTCGGAGCGCTGGTTGTTGCGCCTTGTTGTCTAGTAAGAGTCTCTGTATTAAATCAGTTAAATCATTGTCTTATTTGAGCGTGATACCAGTTTCCAATTTGTAATCCTGTAGAGTCTTTGGGTGTGTTCAGACCAAATGTTAAGCAACTTTCGCACGCCACGATCAAAGTCAATGTAAAGACGCAAATTCTGGGAAACACGAAATACGCGTCTGCTGAAAATGTCACAAAAGCCTATCAGAATTTAGATTCTCCTGACGTCACAGAGACGGACACATGATAAGTTTTGAGAATATGTATCTGTTATTTGATTCCAGCTGCTGGTTGTACTTTGAAGCATTAGCCGCCTTTTGTAGTACTCCCATTGGCTGACAATGGATTAGTGTAAAATATAGTCTTCAAACTGCTTGTTTGGTTCAACCAACAGTACAAAAGACCAACATATTCTATGTACAATTATAGAAAACAGAGTAATTCCTCACATCCGAAAAGTAGAAACCAAACAGTTTACACCAAAATGATTGTAGATCAACTTCCAGTAAGTGTTTATTATTCAACACTGCTGCTGGAATTTGAATATTCACATAATTACAGCTACAAAACTGTGTGACACAGAGCGGCTGGGCTGTGTACTATAATAATGGCACCAGTTGGCACATGTACACTGAGCATCGTCTCCTGCCAGTGTCAGCGCCCGGGCAGAGGAGGGGCCAGGGCACGTGCTAATGAAATGCTAACAGGCTGTGATGAGCTTTGGAGCTCGGCTGGCCTGCTGGCATCCCGCCATGTCAACTAGAGTCACCTAGAGTTCAGTTGCCACAAGGGCTGAAGGAAAAAGAACATGGAGTGGTGGTAAACCGCCCGCAGACAGGGGATGATTATACGCTCCACTCAGTGAACAAGTATACAGAGAGGTAAGAGATTGAGTCCCTTCATTGCTCAACAGAACAAAAGGAAACCTTTCTTATACTTTCTGAGACAACCTCTTGCCCTGAGCTTCTTGTAGCAGACAGAAATGATGTTATCCTGTTTGAGGTAGAGGAAGCTTCAAAGCACGCTCTAAAAGTAAAAGTAACACTCTAAAACTACAAAAACAGCAAAGGTGTAACCATTAAAATAATATCACAGCCAGTGCTTTTCCTCCCTGCCATGGCTCATCCAGCTGGAACGACTGTGTCTGTTGGTAAGAAAACCTCCTGAGGGCCACTAGGCTCACAAAGGCTTTCTAAAACTGTCCCAGACCTTTAATGTTAACATTCACATGAAAACAAGAGACACTCTTTAAATCACAATCTGTATGTACCAATGTGAATACGTTCAGTCTATGAGGTTAGAAAACCAAACTGGGTCTTTAAACATACAATTTACCTTGTAGATTATAATTTAAAAGTTTAAAGATATTTTTAGATTTTGACTTATAGGACAAATAATGTGACAAAAATGAAATAAAGATCCTGCCCAGTCTGAGGTTACCAAACCAGAGCACTTTATTTATTAAACTAGCAACAATTTAACCTGACAAAGATCCTCCTCAGGTCTGATATAACCAGCTTTGGCTAGTGAATAATCCTAAGGGATATGGTGAAAAGATTATATAACCTTCCTAAAGTTGTCTTGTTCCATTCAATGTAAATGTACAAACAATTTAACAAATCTGTCTTCTATTTATTTTGTCTTCTATTTATTTATTGCTGGGATTCACTTATTCACATGAGCTGTCGAAGATTTATCTTTATCAAGCAGCTATCACAAACGCAGCTTCTGTTTGCTTTTTGATCCACGATGATATGGATCAAGTCATCGTAGTTTGAATGATATTTATTGCACCATTGCTTGTTTTCAATCAGATGACATTCCCTAAATAAGAAGGCGTTAATTTGTTCCTTCCTTCACTTGGCCAAAGTACAGTGATAATCAGGTTAATGTAGCCAAAATACACAGAATTAGATTTTTTAAAACTTTGTAAATCCAAATGAAATGTTTCCTATTTTATTGGATGTAATGTTTACCTGTGCCTGATGAGACACCTGCCACAATTAGCTAAACATTTTGCTCCTCATTCCAGTAGTTCTCTTTATTCGAGGCTCACGTGCAGGTTTTAAATCAAATAAATTTAATAGCTTTAAATTCAGTTTTTAGATCCCTGAGAGGAAAAAAAACGTCACGTCGTACAGCAGCTTCTGCAGCTGCACACAAGCGGAGCCGCTACAGACGTGGCTGCATACAGTAACAGTTCACACTTGCTCTGAGATGAGTCACCCAACAGCACAGCAGGCGGGGGAGGGGGCGAGGGGCGAGTGGCGATTGCCATGGCAACCCATCTATGTCAATTCAACCCCGCCAGCCTCCAGATTGAAAAACCCCAACACAACTTCCCCACATGATGCTCTCCCTTTGATCCAGTCACACATGGGGGTCAGGGAGTTCATATGCGTGTGTGTATTTGTCTTGTACTCACTGTGGCATGAGAGATGGTGAGCATGCCCCCCTTCACTGAGCACTGCCTCCTCTGCCACACCTTTCTCAGCCTAAAAAGGGTGGGGGGGGTGTTGGGGTGGCACATTAGGAAATTAGTTGTCATGTCTTTCTTCTCTGTGTGCACTTTTAAAATTTTAATGCAACATGAACGGTGCTCTGCAGCGTTTTCTAATAGAGGCCGTGTTAGCAGCTTACCCATCACTCTTCTTCAGCAGGTAACCTTTCTTCTCACTGCCAAACTCCTTGTTTCCCTGCAGCTGGTGCATGCTGTAACCACCCTGCTTGCTCTGCGAGTCCTGTGCAAACCCACACCATACATGCACACAAGCAAACACAAAATACTAACTTTTAACACACAGGGTATACAGAGGAGCTGCTGAAAGACATGCAACACATCACCAACCACAACACAAACTGATCCCCCCCCCAACATCAAAGTACAGTCTCTTTTCAAAACCAAAGTGATAGTGCTCACAAAAATATTAAATGCACAAGGCATGCTCTGCAACGCCTCTAAACCACTCTACCGTCAAGCAGAACAGACAGATGCCAGCATGCTCAACATGCACCAGCACTTACTCTTCTAGACTTGATTCCAGACAAGCAGAAGGCAGTAGGGAGGAGATAGAGGGGAGAGGTGTGAAAGATCCAGCTCAGGTGCAAGCGGTGGGTGTGAAAGAGTGCATAGCCTGCCCCGTGGGGCCGACAAAAAACACAATCTCGTGTGCTTGCTTTCTAAATGTAGTGCTCACCGTGGGTGTTATTAACAAGAGAAGCTACAGAATCTGTGAATTAAATGTGAAAGACTGTATGGATTGTGGCATGCAGATCAGCGGACTGACAGTGCTTTATTAAGTGTGAGAGTGTGACGTGGTGTTAAGTCGGGCAGTGAGTGGCTCTCCACTGAGCAGCCAGTGAGGCACAACACTGGTCACCAGCAAAGCCTACCACACACTGGCTACCAGCATGGTACAGCACTGGGCACTCGCTCTGTGCTGCAGGAGACAAGCTCCACACCTGGTAGTGGCCAGAGTAAAGGGGGGGGGGGCGGTAATAGAAGCGTCAAATCATCAGTTCCTAACAACATATCTGTGTGGCACCGGGACCAATATGGCTGGTTGGGAATCAGGTCTGCCTTTGCTGTGTTTAGCCCAATATGGCTGAGTTAGGGCTGGCCTCGTAAGAATTACACCTGCTACAAGTTTATATTTGGCCTGGTGTGTCCGGTAATGACCTGCCTACCTCCTTCTGGTCCAGCTGGAGGGAGGACTTGATCAGATCCCGCAGGGCAGTCAGCTGCTTCTTCTCCTCATCCTGAGTTTGTTTGATCTGAGGAGAACAAATGCAAGTTTGAGGAAAAGATGCACCAGCAGAACTGAGAGATTACCACCTGTGCATACATGCAGCCGTTTATTGCACTAATAAAAACTCGTTGGCAAATTGGCAACCTTCCTATTACTTTCTTTTTTGAAAGTATACTTAATCTATGCTCATTGTCCCTCTGAGAAAATAAGCCATCTCTCACACTATTGTCCAAATTTACAAGAACGCACGTCCCAGAAAACCTTTAAAAAGATGCTGGGTCAAAAAACAAAGTCAGACAAAAGACCCAAACACTGTACTGCCAGCTGCCAGGTGTCAGGTTTAGTCATGTGAATGCCTAAAGACGATCTCTGTTAGATGGGAACATTGTTCTGCTAGATAAGAAGTATTGGGAGCGGTCAGTACAGTGTGACGATCTTTTGTCTGACTTCTACTTTCCCAGGTGTCACTTTGAATATGCGATGATGTCTTTCACATATGTACTTTTTTTGTTTTAGGAGATTCTGAATTATGACAGTTCCTGCACATGTGCAGCCATCTCTCATAACAACTGCAGGAGAATTATGTTATTATGATAAAACTGCTGCTTCAGGAGAAACTGTAAATAAAAAATGGTGCTGAATCAGTGAAGGCTCACATTTTTTTTCAAAAGTCTGCTGTGTTGGGGTGCTAAATGTGCTATTCTGAGCGAAGCAGACCCCTCGCTTGACACTTTGATGTATTCATTTCTTTTAGGGATCATGTTTTAAGGGTATAACTTCCATCTTGGCCTGGGAAACAGTAATTTTACCAAAACAAACAAACAAACTTCAATGTCCACCTACAAGCTTTTTCCAGAGCTTTCATCGGATCATTATGAGCAAACTTCATCTGCTGAGATTCGGGCTAAACGCTAAGTATGGATCTTACTAGCTTTCTGGAGGTGAGTTTAATTGGTCAAATCAACTTTATTAATTTAATTCAGGAAGAAAAAATTCAAAACACAGGTTTCCAGAAGACAAACTTCACTGAAAAAGAAAAGCCAATATAAAAGCACAAGAAGAGACGAAACGGTAAAGATGTGAGTATTTACATTGTACAGATCAGCTGCCAGCTTCTCGATGTACTGCTTCAGCTTATCCGCTGTCTTCAAGCCATCTTGGAAGAAACTGGGGAACAAAAAGGCACATGAGAATCCCACTGACCTCAACATGCATTGGAATAAATATTAGAGCCAAGTCATTCCATTTATGGAAATTACTACTTTGCAAATGTCAGGTGTAACACTTTGCCCCTTTTGGATGCTGTGAAGGTCACAGAGAGAGAGAGAGAGGGGAGAGATTGGTGCAGTTTATGTTTAATGTATAGCTCGGCTCGTTCTGGCGCCTTTGGCTCTTGGCACAGAAAGAGTTGCTGGCCGGATCCGCAGAAGATTTGCAGAGGTGGTTAAGCACATCCTGAAATCCATTACAGATCTGTCGCCAGTACACACCTCGATGCAGCGCTGCAGCAGCAAATCACCACTAATGACCTCCCTCTCTCCACCTCTCTTCTTCTTGGAACATATCTCTCCCTTCATTACTTTTTTTCTGGCAAATCTCCCCTCTGCTTGTTTTCTGCTAGGATTTCCATCTAGCTCTACACGTCACAAGTGCTGATAGCTTTACTGAACGTCAGAATGTATACTTTGTTCACGCCGCAGGTAAAGAAATGGTTCAGTTGACCGTTTTCACATTTTTATGTACTATATAGTGTATCAGTGGTGGAGGAAGTATTCAGAACTTTTACTTCCCTTGTGACTTTTATACGGTTTTATATTTAGTTGTTTTATAAATGGGCCCGCACCCCACAACACTATTCCAGCTGTTCCAGCCATGATTTGGTGTCGGGTAACGTTAAATGAGTTGTCCACGGACATTCAGCTTACTTGGTCACGACTTGCTTTTGCTGTGACGTTAGCTAAAGTAGCAGGAGATTTTTGAGCATCACTGTTTGGAGCTGGTGTGCTGGCTCTGGGACTGTCTCCTCCTCTCTGTATGTTAGCTTCACAGCAGCACTTAGCTAACATTACTTTGTGCGTCATTGTTGGTATTGGATTTCTCCAGAATCGCATACACATCCTTTAAACAGTTATCAAAATAGTTGCATTAATGTTTTGTCAATGAAATAATCAATTAATCAACTAAACATTTCAGCTCTACGTGGTTATATTACATATTACAGTACAGTAGTTTCATTTATGACAAAGCATCATATTTTATAATCTCTAAAAATAAATTTGTAAAGTAACTAGTATCTAATACTATAAAATAATTGTAGTGCAGTAAAAAGTGCAATATCTGAAATGTAGTGGAGTAAAAGTATGAATTAGCACTCAAGTAATGTACCTATAATACTAAAATACAGTACGGTAAAAGTTACATTCCACCACTGATACTAATCAATGTATTCAGAACTTTTACTCATAGTAACCATTATGATACTACTGGTTATCAAAACATTTTACTCACCACCTCTGTTATGGAGATTTGGGAAATGTGGGTTTCATTAAGATTCATGTTCATTGGGGTAATGAGTGGGATCAGATGCTTTAGGATTACTTCAGTTGGAGCATGCTGATGCCCTTATAATTTGGGTGCAGTTCGATACAGCAGCTGCAGGAATTTCCTACATTCTGTGTTTACGTTTGGTCGGACTCAAAGGAAAGTGTTTGAGATGATTACTTTGGAAAGCTAGAGGCATTTTGTCATAATCAATGCCTTTCTTGCATGAGTCCAGGTTTCCCTGGATAAGTACAATTATGTCATGACAAATATGCATAAACATAGGAATGACACACATTTCCCTTCAAATACAGCCCTTAATTTGTTGAATAAAGTGGTTCGGATGATAAAAATTCATTAGTTTTCTTCTTTCAGCCTGTGAGCGGTCACACTTCCCTATTCTCTCCGATTGCTTTTGTGCTTCTAATCCATCAGCACTGAAGCTTTTCTATCCATCAAAGCCCAGGTTGAACTGATTAACGGGGAGGTCTAGTGTTTTTTCCCAGTGTTGTGACAGGACCTAGCAACGCTGAGAGAAAATTTGTCATTCTGTCACTCGCTGTTGTAAGCTGCGGCTCTGGCACGGAGAGCGGCCACTTATTTACCCACCAAACCCCACAGCTGTCAGAACATATCTGTATGATGACCTGTGCATATTAATGAAAGCTATATATATATATATATATATACACACACTCACACACACAACTGTGCGCCCTCAAGATCTGTGAATCATACAGGAGATAGAAAATTGACAAAGAGGGAGAGAGACGCAACCCTTTTTCTTTGTCGTGTTCTGAAATACATTTCTCAGTGGGTGTGATGCACACAACAGGGGAGTTTCACACATTCGGGTTCAGAAGGATTAAGGTGGTACTTACTTGCACTGTGCATGGTAATACTTAATCAGGTTCTGGAGGAGATCCACTCCTTTCTTGGTCTTGATCTCATTTACTTTGATCAGGTACTGCAAAGCAAAAGGAGGTGCAGAGTTCAGACAGGAGTTGAAATTCAGGGTGTGTTTAAAGGATTTTTTGGTTTAATGAGGTATAATGTGGCAGAGACCCAGGATAAAGACTTCTGCAATGCCATAGACACATAGAACACTTTGCATTATGATAATCGCATCTGAATGCACACACGCTTTATGAAGACTTTGAAGTACGAGCCAAGACTGCCTTGACACTGAGGGAGTGTAGACCAGACTGGTAAACCCACTTCTAGTACAAGACAATACCATCCCTCTGCCTTGATCTAAATAAAGTTTCAAAAGAGTGATGAGGAATACTTTAGTATTATTAAAAAAAACGGCGTCCAGAGGAAGAGCATGGTAGATTGTGTGCTCAGTCTGGGAGTCTGAGGATTCAGAACAAACGACAAGTCTTCAGACAACGCTTCCCACCAAACAAACAAATAAAAGATAATCTTAATCTAAGATAATCCCACAGAATGCCAATCCTCAGAGATTTACAAAGAGTCACGGCTAAAGACCACTTTCAGCTCCACAGCAAAATTTAATCTATCACACACACACAAGCTCTCTGAAGCTTCTGACGCCAACATGCAGTTTTAATTTGCTCCTTACATCACGTGTGTGGAGGCACATATGTTAGAATGCGCATGAGCGCATGTGTATGTGCATATATGTGTGTATGCATGCATGTGCTGTCCCCTTTGTCTGCCTCTCAGTGCCCTCTGGATGGGAGCTTATCCACATTTTGTCTGAGCCCTGTGTGGCGTCGTCGCATGTGCGTGTTCGGGCTCTTTTGTGTGAATGAGCGGCATCGCTCGCGCTGTTGCCGTGTCTGAGCAGAACATAATGCAGCCTGCTGAGCCCTGCCTTTCCACACTCCTTCACAGTGACAGCGTAGGATGAAAAGGGCGAGAGAGTGAGAGCATCCTGTAATCTGGTGATTGAGTAACACGGAGAGAGAGAGAGGGAGGGAGCGTGAGAGCGAGAGAGTGCACGCACAAAGAGAGAAATGAGGTTAAGTGGGATGAACAGATTGTACCACTGACTGCAGCAAACACAACAGCAGCCGCAGCGCTGGTATTTCCAGCCGTGATGACTGTTGATTTAGGAAATCTCTGATGTTTGTGATTATTCTGTCTCTTCTTTTTAATCAGACGAGCACCTTATACACTTACATTTTGAAAATTTAAAGAAGTGAAATACATTTGTCGATTACATAACACAAAATAAAGTCAGATTAAACAAATGCTTTACATAAAAAGAAGATATTTAATGTTCAGTAGATGTGGGCGATATGGACCAAATTCTCTATCATAGTATATGTAATTTTTACATTGCGATATCGATAATGTTTATTTTATCAGGCTGCAACTGACAATAATTGCCAATAACGAATAGTCTGCGAATGGTATTTTTGATGGTTCAATATATAATCTAAGAAATGTCAAAAACTGACGAAGAAAAGCAGCAAATCCTCACATACGAAAAGCATGGACCAGACAACATCTAAAACGTTTTGGCAAAAAAAATATTACCAAAATAGTTGCCAATCATTTTCTGTTCATTGTCTAATCAATTAATTGACTACAGTAATTGTTTCAGATTTTAAATCTTAGTATAGTACATTTTCTAGAAAATCAATTGCGTAACTGCTTATGGATAAAAAAAAACTAGACAGAAATGTCTAACCCAGCTAAATAAGTACCCGACAAATCAAGGTCCTTTTTTACACTGATGCAAAAATCCAATAATGCCATGAAGCAGTCCTCTTTATCGATAGCTATAACGGCCAAATTCAACCAACGATATAAAAGGCACAGCGAGCAAGGCGTACCGTATGGCTTACTCTCTGATGGTTGATTTATCTTGTCATATGGCACAATATTAATGTACAATACTTAAGATTTAACAACCCCTATCTGAAGTAGTTTGCCAGCTCTCAGAATCAATAGCAATGACTCTACAACTATAAATACATGTGCAGCTGTGAATTAACTCATTATTTTTGCCCCTTAACATTGAACTTCACTTGGCCTGAGACTATCAGATCTTATATATGTATAGAAACAAGTAAATTTTCTTCTCATAATAGAGCTCAGTAATGCTTCTGAGCAAATTCTTTAAATCAGAGAGTCATCTAACTATTATTTACAGCGAGGCTGGTTCAGTAACAAGAGGCCGAAACCACAAAGGCCTTTTGTTTGAAATTTTTTCTCGGAACGCCCAACAGGCATTATTCAGAGGACTCATGCAGTCCTGCAAGGACACAACAGATCAGCATCATAGTGTAAAGTCAGCACGAACACACAAAGCTCTGCAAATGATTAGAAATTTAAAATGAAATCTGGACTGGAGGCAGCCAAGGAAAGAGGAAGCCAGTGGTAATGTAATGTGGGAGCTACAACTTGTTTTTTGGCGTCTTGCATCAACTGGAGGCGGGCTACCAAAATGGATAATGAAGTGACTGTTGAGTAGGTGTTCTGAAATCATGAAGAGATAAAACTGATTCAAGTGCAGGTTCAAACTTTAATGTTTAAAATGAACTGCTGAAAAAGGAAATTGACTTGCTTAAATGATTTGATTTTGTTTAATGTTTCCAATAAAGAAACATGAGCCAACTTTTTATTGAAACTATACCAGGAGGGTTTTCAAACTGTGAGAGAGATACTGTGGGGGTGAAAGGTTCCTGCTGCTTTTCTATAAACAACAGGAAGTTAGTAATTTTAGTGTGAACATGATACATATATTCTTAGATTCAGTGGGCCTTACACTTTATGAGGATCATTAACGCCAACGTCCATCGCAAACAAACCAGAAAAAAAGCTCCTATTAAGCTACATAAAATTTTTCTTTAGTATTAAATAGAGCCAGTGTTAGTTGTCTGTGAATCCATGGATACACCACAAACATGAACTACTTACATGGGCAGACTTTTAATGGTGCTATTTTGCCAAAACGTAAACAAATAAAGCCTAAAAACCCTGACTTAATTAAGCCACACTTGGGCTGTAGTCTAGAGAAAGATGTCTGAACATGTGGGCAAGGAAACACCTCTGAGTCACGGTGAGAAGAGGGCAGATCAGCATGGCAGGGGAAATAAGGATTGCAGCAAGTTTTGTAGTCAATAATTCACACCAGTGCAGTAGCCATTGGTCCATTATGTAATTTGAGTAAAAAAATCCTGACAGGATAAAACAGTGAACAAGGCGTAGGCGTCACCACCCACCACTAGATAGGCTTTTGGCAAAGCAGAGCTCTAACAGTTTGTTCTGATTCTCTTGGGCACACAAAGAGCTCACATTTGTTTTACACTTAATTCAAGCTGTCAAGATTTCCTTAAGTACAGCCCTTGAGCATTAATACCAAAGATAATTCAAACTGTGTCACGAGCATGCTTAAAAGAAAATAAGTTTACAGAACCAGAGGAACATCTGAAAACACTCAAATTAAAAGGCAAATTGTTTGATTGTTATTCAAGTCTAAATCTTATCCACTGACATACGATCACTGGAACAACCAGATTCAGTCTAGTGTTGAGGCAGGTAGCCAGAGACCAGAGCAACACATACCTTGTTCATGAACTAATGTACGTACAGCTGTGTCTTGTGCGGCTGCTGTAATCCCTACATGTGGAGCTGCATGAGTGCTAAAGCTATCCTATAAATTATTCAAATCATCTGAGAGAATAAAGCCCACTCAAGCTTCAAAACTGGTTTAAACGGAGCTGGTAAAGTGGAATTTCCACACTGCAGACTTTTGGGTATTCAAACCAAAAAGTGTCGCTACAGGTACCAATAAGAAGATGAAATACGATCCAGGGAGGCCAGTTTGGGTGAGAGACCTTTGAGTTTGGAGCCTTATCAGGCGCTAAAACACTACACAGTTCTGTATAGTATGAAAACAGTGTTTCATAAATCTGGAAGGTTATCGCATTTAAAATGGTTTTATTGCAATCTACCCGTGGCGCCCTGGTGCTGACCATGAATTGCAATGTCTCCTTGATATTTTCTTGTCACCTCTCTGCTGTCGACTATCTGATGGCGCCAAAACACCAGAATAATTATAAAAAAGAAAAGTAATATATGAGGAAATGCGCGCTTGCATGTACAGTGTTCCATGTGGGCAATGTCAGATCACATTCTGCTGTGTTTAAGAGGCTGTGTTGTCCCCCCACAACCAAAAACAACAAAATGTGAAGGTCATTTCTACAATCCCGAATGATTTTAGAATCAGACAACAGCGCAAAAAGATCAATACCAGGATGCCGTTTTTGCGTGGATTTAACCTTTGACCTAACCGTCACAGGACCTGGCTGACAGCAAGGCTATCTGATGCTTGATTACTGCCAACCACAAATGTCCTACAGCGTTATTTTACAACCTACCTCACACATCTGGAGCTGAAAGAGACGCCGCTCCTTCTCCATCTCCTCCGCAATTTCAGCCCCGGTGATCTCCGTGCGGATCATCCCGTGTTGCTTGGCGTGCTCTCGCTTCTCCTTCTCGATCTTTGTACTGACGCAGAGGAGAGGACAGTTACTGCATGGATGCGCCTTGTCAGATTTTACATTGTCCGGTCTAAACAATATCGCTGCATGATGCAAATATACAGTATTACAACAGCACACTTTAAATCGTCCACTTACAACTTGGCCTCGTAGTCTTTCCATGCTTTGTCAAAGGGCTTCTTGATGTCCTGCAGAAACACAGGGGGACAAGCATCAGCCAACTACAAAAGAGGTCACCCCGGGGACGGCGGTATGTGCAGAGCTGGATCGCTACCAGAGTTCCAGCAAATGCCTCACTCCGCTCACGATTTATGCCCGTGACGGCCAGCGAGCGACCACGCCCACCCTTGTACCCCAAACATCAAGGGTTCATGACCCAGTTACTCGCCACTCGCCTCAAGCACTACACAAAAGGCAGTTGTTTACTTCTGCAAGATTTACAGTGTGATCTTTTGCACAGAGAGACTCTCCCTCCCGTCTCTCTTGCCCCTTCTCGCTTACACTCAACATACACAGAAGTTGAGAGATGTGCTGACGAGGCATCTATTTTCTCCGTCCCACTGCTGAGCCTTCGCCCATGGAGAGGGCGCGGGAAGTGCCGAGTGGGAGAGAAAAGTTTCAGGAAGAGAAACTGTTTTTCAGAAAATCTTACCCCTTTCACGCCTTTCAAATCGCCCTTCAGCAGCGAGTCCAGAGTGAAGATCACATTGTGGCTGAGGCTCTGGAGCTGTAAGGGGACACACGGAGAGGAAGGGGAAGAACAGTCGAGTTATAATGTAGCTCGTGAGAAAACACGGTGAACATATTGTAACAGAGCAAAGAAAAACATAAACCGACTAGAACTGATCTTACAAACAAGTATTGTCTGTGTATCTAAAGCTCGATATAACTCATTCCTTTGTGTCACAGAGCCCCACTGTTGTCCAAAAAAACTATTAAAAACACAGCATTGATCCTCATCGTGGCACTGGGGGACATGTTCCTGCATTTCAATGAGCACGGGCACTTTATTTTTAGTCAATTCTAAATCCTGCTTCCGTAATACTCGCTAGAGCACTAAATGCGTATTTATCTGCCGCTGAAAATAGTGTTGTTTAAGTAACTTTGCTAAAAACTAACGTGGCCAGGTTTTAAAAAAAACAACAAAAAGAAAGTATTATATGAACTATATATTTGTGACCTTTTTAAAGCACCAGTAACTGATATTTCTGATCACTTGGGGCAAGCGAAACAAGCTGTAAACACTGATCACAAGTTCCCCAGCTAGTTTCTAACATTTTCTGCATTTTGGTGCTTTTAACAGAGCGTTTTACTGCTGAAAACAGCTGCCTGCTGTCGCTGGACACAATGATAATGACAGCAATGAGAGTGAATCAAAAGCTGAGGCCTGTTAAACCAAAACAATGAGCTAAAAGACCCTAAAACGCTCCATGTTGGTGAGGGGAACTGCAAAGTCAGGTGATTATTCTCTGTGGGTTAGTTACTACAACTAAACATTATACATGGCTATTTGATCCGTTGATTTTTTTTTTCCTCGTCTTTTTTTATTGAGCAGATGTATTACACAAATATTACAGGAACACATTCTTTACTCATTTCACAGCCTGTAGTATTGGGATCAACCCAAAGGTTAGGCAAACAGTAATAGCAAAAGAAACCACAATATACATTGCAATAGGGAGAACAGCAGATCGAAAGAAAGACAAAAAGGGTTGAAAAAATAAAGT
>JAPMOB010246006.1:0-21384 GCA_029875015.1 Lepomis gibbosus
TGGAGCAGAGACATGCACTGAGAGGAGGGCTAACCTTCCCCCAGGGCTCTTTTAGGGGTTTGACGCTGTGTGTCGCTCTCCTCAGCTCCTCTGCTCCCTTTTGCTCTCCTCTGCCCTTCTTCTCTTGCTATTGCCCTAAGACAGGAAACCAAGCTGTCCTCGGCAAGCCGCGGCTCTCACCGTTGAGACAGAAGCCAACACTACAAAAAACTCTTTGAATTATCTGAGCTTTTCTTTTCCTCATCTCATCACTCACCTTTTCTGTGTTTGTTGACAGTGAGATATATACGACTAGGGGCCAGGTGTTAGAGGACAAACCTGTTTGTTTGGCTTTGTCACACTTTCAAGAAGAGTTTTTATATTGTTGCAAACTTTTAATTCAGATTTACCTCATCTTTTAGGGTTTTAACTAATTGCAATCAAAGAAAGGTGATTCAGGACTGAAAGTTAGTTTGCATAACTTTGTGTAGCTCTTTCTAATGTCGAGGCTTCCAAACTACTAGCCAGGCAATCTAATTGTCTTTGGCTCCTGCATCATTTGGCTTGAACTTGACGCTTACTGTGTGTCCACACAGTGCCAGCTGGTATCCACATTGCTCATCAGGGGTGCGACATAGCTAAAGAGGCATCAACAAACTTTACTTGCTCTCTGCAGAACGCTTAAATTCGAAACGCATTATGTTTTTTGAATACAGTGAACCTTTAGTACAACATCATTGTTATGGTCAAGCTTTTAAACCACTGCCACCACTGGTCTCAGCACTACGTTAGAGCATAACTCACTGTGGTGGAGCCATATTTTGTAGAGCCTTAAAAGCAGTTACAATGGTTTTCAATTCAATACTGAGTTTAACGGTAAGCCGGTGTAAGAAAGCCAGCACTAGATTAATGTGGGACCACTGTGGAGTTTTTGTTAGTAATCATACTGCAGAATTTTGAATCCATTGTAGATGTTCTATGACTTCTTGTCTCAAACAAGGATACAGAACATTACAGTAGTCAAAATGCAAGGACACTGTTGTTTTAACAAATTCCAACATTTGTTTTTTGTTTAAGTGACAAAGACGTCTAGCTACTGCAAGCATTATGGCTCTTGTCTGTCAGTAGCAAAAGAGGAAATAATGTGAAATTATTATGGGGCAAGTAAGAGCAAGAGAGGGAGGTGGATGGATGGGTCAACAAAAAGTTTGACTTTGACAGAGAGGACCTCTTTTTGCTTTTTGCTCCCTACTGACAGTCACCGTTGGTGTCGCTTAATGGCCAAAATTGTTCCGTAACTCTGTGATTATTTTAACCATGGTGACGAACATTAATTGACTGAGACCATGATATTTCCATAACATAGTAGTTACATAAACCCAAACCGCGATCTTCCACTATCCCTTAACCATACCAAACCTTAACCATGTCTGTGTCATAACATCAAAAAGGTTTACAAAGATTAACTAATTTGGAAGGCACTGGTGGATAATAAGGGTTATCAGTTCAGATGTCGCTTATACGATAAATTCTGAAATTGTGGCTTTTATTTACCTCCGTGGCAGAGAGAAGTATGTCTTCTTCCATAATCCCTACTTCCATCAGTACAGCAAGAGTCATGTCAGGCGTTTCACTCCACCTTTTTCCCTGAAAAATGTTAGGCTACCAATAAAGAAACTGAAAACTTCCTACCAGAATTTTCACAGTTAGTCCAACAGCCTTTCCTTTAATGGTTTCGCTTTTAGTGATGTATTACTTTTTTTTGTGAAAAAAGAGAAACTCAGGGCAGCAGTATGACATGTTGTTTTACTGATGTAATTAGTGCTGTGGAAATGTACATTATACTAAATTTACCATGAAGTGTCGGCTGCAGGTTATTCCACACTCGTTATTGAAAAAAACTGGCCTTGAGTATTTTGTCGTTTCCTTTCAAAAATTGTATTGGAGAAACATTTATCAGATTCAGCCTCAGCATCAACTTGCAGCGCTATCAAACATTTCTGCCAGGGAGAGTAAGATAGACACATCGGGAAAAATGTTTGTTGTGCCGCAAGTTGTCACTGTATCTTTATAGCCCATTGGAGCTGATTGTTTGTGCTCTTCTGAGAAAGAAAAAAGAAAACTATCCAGCTCATGACGACCCTCTGGTAATATAGTGTTTATTTTATGGGCAAGGATTTGACTTTTTAAGTGTCTTTTAAATTAGAGGCCTGGTTTAACGCCAATTTAATATTCTGTTTAGATGCTCAATTAGATTTGTAATTGCTCCTCAGGCATGATTGCGTTTATATTGGCTAAGTTCATTAATACTGTGGGACCCAGGTCTGTGGCCAGCAACGCAGTAAAAGTGAAATTAAACCCTCAACATGGGGCTCAGGCTGGGTTGAAACAGCATCAGCAGAGCACAAGGATGTGTGACTCGAATGATGAGGCTGTAGCTACTTCAGATGTTGCATTCGCTGGTTCCGTCTTTTTTAATACAGATTGAAATTATTGCTTTTAGAATTCACTAGAGTTCGACAAGAGTTTTTAAACCAGTGAAATGTTAACTTTTGCTGAAGTGTGCTGCCTACATATGGTTTAACTTATGTTGGAGTGATGTGATGGAGCTTGTAGGGTTTGTGAAGAGTAGTTTATTATGAGTTTGAGAGGCTATAGAAAGGCAGCATTGACAAGTAGAAGAAAGACTGATGTAAAAGAAAGAAAACATAATACAGAGATCTAGCTTTTGAGCTTTAAGTCGTTCTTTTCTTCTTACTTTCCATTCCTTTCCCCTTTGCTATTCTTCTGTCTGTCACTTTCTTTATTTTTGTCTTTCATCATTGCTTTTTAGTGCAGTGTTTTATTACAAAGGTGGCTGCTTTCACTTGAGGGTTAGACGGTCCAAAGAGTCCAAGTCTGAAAGTCAAGAAGAGACCCAAATTGTCTAGACAGTTCCCTGTATAATTAGTTATGCATTCCTTAAAGGTGGTAGAAAAACGCCTGCATGTGGTGCCCTTACTTTTGTCTGTCAGTCTCTTTCTGAATCTCTCTTTTCCTCTGGCAGCATGTGGAAGACCAGGTGGTTCAGTCTTACTGGTACTGTGTTAATGGACTTTAGCTCTCAGAGAGCCTTGTAAAAGTACAAAGGCTTTGTTCACTTCCAGTGCTAGATGGATCCAAAAGGAAATTAGATTAATTGGTGAGTCTGCCAGTTCAGTCACACTACCTGAGTGGAATAATGGACACGTTTGGTGTGAAAATCCAAAACATTAAACAAAGGAATGCATTAAAAGCTCACGATTGGTCTTACATTGGCTTGGACCCAAAATGTCTTTTCAATGACCCATTTAGCCCATGTTTAATAGAAATGATGTTCTGCTTGAGATTTTTTTTTTGTCACTTGCAAAATTTCACTTGATTACATTTTGGCAAATCTGATCTGTCCAACTGAACTGTGGTGTGTTTTAATTTCTCTTTGAGGGTCTGAACAAGAATAGAAAACCTTTTCATCAATTATATTTGGCTTTTGTCCAATAATTCATCAGTTCACTATTTATTGCTTCTGTCAACATTTAGTTTTCTCAAAATGGCTTTTTACCAGACAATGACCTGCAAAATTGTATTGAAGTTTCTAATGCAAAATGCGTGTGAGCACTGTGTATCTTCTTTAGCATGCCAAACCTGTGATGGCTGCGGAAAATCTCTTTAATAACATGGACTTTTCTGGCCCCAACAGATGATTACAGAGCGAGCATAAACAAATAAATTGTCGCATTGAATAATTCTTTGAAATTTTCAGAAAGCTCTCTTCAGCTGTTTGGCTGCCAACTGTTGTGTGATGCCAGATAGCTTTGGCTCTTGCTCTTTCCCAGAAGGGACAAACCGTATTGATGAAGCCACAGTCTACTTCTAATGTATGTTTCATGCTGTGTGGGGGGAAAAGTGGCCTCTTGAACTCTAGTCTTCTTAGCTCTTTAAACTGTCACATGAAAAACACATTTATCCCACGCTTCCATCGCTAGGGGCACATCAGTGCGAAAAGCGAAAATGTCATTTCTTAGATCAGCCTGATTGTTCTAATAATGTTAATTAGGTTTTACATTCTGCCAAGCAAGGAGAAATCATTGTAGAGTTATGTTTTGTATGTCTGTGGTAGATGAGGTTATTTAAGCCAAATGCTCAGCTATTGATGTTATTTCTTGGGGCTGAAGCTCCCTTTATTTGCATTGTGTTGTGTTATTATGGTATGAACAACGTAGAAAATACACCCTAGTGCAGCATTCCTCAGTAGATGTTTTTAATGTTTGTAAGATTAACACAGTGTGCATGCATTTCTCCTTGTTTTATTAGTAATGGAAAAAAGAAACATTCTGTCAACTTACAGTACTTTTTAAACAGTGTCTTTATGCAGATAAGCAACCTGCATTGTTCACATACTTGCCTGTGAACTTTCTAGGGGGCAGATCAGTGCTGAATCATCCCTCGCCAACACCAGAATTTAAATGAGAATTTATTTTCGGAGAATAAGCTTGTTCCGATTGGCAATTGGATTGGCTAAACGATTGACAGGATGATCAGCGATTGGTTTTCCCATGTGTAAATATTACAGCGATTTGAACTAACTCACTATTAGAACTAAGATGACATAAAGTTTCTAGTATCTGCACCCCACTGCAGTGTTTCCCATTCACTGATTTATTTGTTGTGATACGACACACTTCAATATCAGCGTTGACCGTCACATATACTATTAAATGGGAGTAATATCATAATTCATTGCAGAGCTGCGAAAAGCGCATAGATTCGCTCAGCACCTCTGCTTGGTCTCTCGCTCTGTCTCTCTCACAAACTGAAATGGAGCTGTGTGTTTATAGAAATAATAAAGCATTCAAGTAAACTATAAGAAGTCAGTCTATCTATTTTCTTAACACAGCGCTGTCAATGTCGGAGACCCTTCTTCAAATAAGTTATAAGCAATCATGTAAGGAGCCTAGCTAATAAGTATTGCTATTTTAACGTTAGCTGGGTTGTCGAGATTAGCTGTACATATCTGCTGTACAATATCGATTGTACCCCCCTCCTGCGCACAGCGCCAGAGTTACACGGTAATTCTGTGGGAAACACTGTTAACTGGGCATTTACAGATATTTCTGGTGGATTCTCTTAAAGCTAATAAGTCCTTTTCTTCCATGCTGCAATTTCACTGATATGCTGCAACGTAACACTGACCCCTGGCAATCAAGTCGCCACGATTAGAAGATATGAAAATAGAGAAAATTGCCCAACCCTACCGGGGGAACCTTTGCACATTGTGGTATGCTTTAGGCTGAGTCATTTGTACAAAGTGTCGTCTTACCACGTAAAAAAGCCAAACATGTTTATACATGTTCTGAATGGCCACACTTGAAGACATGAAGAAAGACTTCATAAAGACGACTAGGGACGATTAGGGAACTGATTTTTCTCAAAGCTCAAATATATACAACTTGGACATAACTGAAGTGTCTGAAAACCAATAGTCAATGCACCTTATTTCAATTCTCTTATGACCGACTCTGTAATCATACAACTGTCTTGATGATGTGAACGCATTCAAGTCGTTAACATGGGAATATTTCTCTTCTCAGCCATTGTGTCATTAAGGCACACACTTTTGGTCTGTCTTCTGAGGCATTCACAGTGTTGCCCTCATTTAGACGTTCAAAAAATGACCAAAAGAATTGTAAAAATCATACAGAGCTTGATAGAGAAGCTCAAACCCTGCAGACTGTCTCACCTCTGTGCACTTTGCCAATTGCTGTCTGAAGTGACACTGGTTGCCAAATTGTTGGTTTCAGAAAGTTACAGGCACAGCCCCCTCAGCCCCGTCAATTCTGATGCCTGAAAGGTGTGGGCTGATACCAACGCCTTTACTGTCCCTGTTTGTTTTTATAAAAGTTCTGTATAAGAGAAAACTAAACTAAGTGGTTTACCGTTGGTCTTCATAGAGACTTACTATACACCACTGTAAGTATGAGGAAGCAAAAAGTAGAGCACACTTGGCACGAAATAAATCAAGTGCCACTGGTATAATGACGGGAAAATGACTTGAAATTTGCAATATGCCAAACAGAGCAGAGCTGAGAGGAATGTCTGGCAGAATGGCAGTCTGTGCCAGCTTGGTTTCATTAAATAGTTGGTCTCCAGCTTAGCCCCTGAAGTACTGGCACCATGAAAAATAATAGTCTCTGAATAGTGGATGGTTTCTACCAGAATTCTTGTTACCAATTTGTAGGCTTTCTGTTTTTATAGTATTGAAACACAGCCTTAAGCCCAGAAAATACCGTATCAAGCCCATTCATGGGAATATTTCCCTAAGAAGGAGATGCACACATTGCAGTGATGCCTTCCTCTCTTTATTGCCTCTATTTCTCACAGTGCTTAGAGGGATATTTTTTCACTGCTCTCAACGTGTAGTTGACTTCCACATTGCTGCTTTGTCAACTCTTTTGCTTACGCTTGGTTGAGTTTCATGTGTTATTCTCACACCAGCAGTCATTGTCTGAACCTTTTTGCCTACATGGCTTTAATTGATTGAGGCTTGTTTGACTCGATGGGATCTTTGCATGGAGGACTATTTGAAACAAATAGCCATTTGGACAAGTTAATTGACAGAAGCAGAAAGGCCTTGCTTTCTGCCAGAGAAAAGAAAAACATCAATTTTGCTTTTGTTAAGGAGCTCTTATTTTCAAGACAGGAATATTATGTTTCCTGCAGGCTCCAGGTCTGTCTCATTAACTGTTCTCTCTCTCTTCAATGACTTCATGATGCCCACAAACACTTCCCTACTGCCTACACGCACATGCATGCTGACTCACACACACATGCAGTTACCTGTTTCCATGTATCTATTTGACATTAGATATTGACTTTCCCGTTTCGGATCCCCATTTTGTTTGCCAAGAAACTTTGTTTCCTGTTTCTTGTTGTTTCTTTGTTCACAGTGATCCACTTGAATTATCCTCAACTGAGTGCTTCATAAAAAAAGCAAGTCACTGTTTTAAGATTTTGATGAGCTGTTGGTGGATTTCATTGACAATAAAATGCTTGTTGTCAGAAAAAGAATCGAACAGCATCTTTCTCTCCTGAGTTGAAGGAGTGAAATATCTGCTTCATCGTGGTGTTTGGGTGTTACCAAGCAGTGTTGAAAGTCTAGAGTAGAGGTTGTTAAACAATAAAGGAATGGTTGGAAAATGGTTGATAGTGATCTGAAATCTACATCCTGAATCCTACATGTACAATCTTAGATAGTGGATTAAAAAACATCTTTACAGGCGGGCTCAAAGGGTAAGACTTGTCCAGGGTTGTTTTTTTTTCTCAGTAAAGGATTGTATTATCCTTATGTTTATAAAGTCATCTGTGATTCAACGGGTATATACACAGTGTCTTTCTTCATACAGCTAACTACATTTGCAGGGTGGTCAGAGCCTGTTGTCAGCTCACGAAGTACATTTTAATGGAGCTTAGTTCAGAATGGTTTTATCAAAGCAGAGGCCGCAAAACACTGCACTATTCATCTCACAACAGGATTTTTCCTGCCAAATATTCTACACTTATACTCTTTCTCCACATTTCCTCCTTGCTGCTGGCTCCTTTCACATTCTTACTATAGTTGTTCCTGGTTTGTTTGTCCAGTGCTTCTCCTCTGCATTCATTTGTTTAACTCTGGCCTTTAATCTTACTTAGTTGAATGTATCATTATATTATACTTATTTGTTGAAAACAAGTTGCAATTTTTTTTCTTGTTGATTACAATTCTTTGTCATAGACAATGAGACCAGTTGAGGTTTATGTTGATTTAGTGGTCCACATATATCCACATATCCACATATGTATGTTTTTGTCTGTGGTATCACAAGATAAGGCCTGTATGAGGTGGTGATAAACCCAATCTCACAGTTCATGCTTAAAAGGTACCAGAAGGTAGAAGTCAGGACTTACTTTACTTACTAATTTCAAACTAACTCCAAAACAATGCCACTTTTCAGCCTAGTTTTTTTTCCCTCAGGCCTTGACAAAGAAACAGTACAGTGATTGTAAAGTGAGGCAAATTAGTGATCCATAGAAAATGTGACAACTTTTGCTGTTCCCATTACAGCATTTTTGGTGGCTCCCACTTATTTTATAAAAGAAGCTGTGTTCCCACACTTGTGGTCTATATGCATATTCACACATCACTGAGTATGTCCCACATCTAAAAAATGCTTATATGAAGTACACTTAACCCACACGGTATGCACCCTTAAGGCTCAATTATACTTCTTACAGTCTCAGTGGCATCCACGGTATTTTCAGTGTCCATGCTGCGACTGCGGGGTTTATGTATATATAGTTTCACATCATTGCCGGTATCACCTTCCTGACCTTTTTGTGATGACGTTTGCGATCGTGGGATTTATGTGGTCTCCACGGTTTTCTCTGCAGAGTTTCCATTTGGGGCTGTAGTTAAGAACCCAGACCAGATACCTCATGCAGCCTTCAGAAAAGACTTGCAGTCTTGGATATCTTGTCAAAATTGACATTTTAACCAAAAAAATCAGATGTGTATAAAAACTGTAGCTGATATAGTGGATGAAACTTAATGTCTTATTTAGAAATATAATATGTTAATGTTAGCCTGCGATTCTGACAACCTGAAATGACCCATTGTCTATTCTTTAGTGTTGTTTGGAGTATATCTGCATTTAGATTCAACCTTAACCTGCTGTTCCGGTTCACTTGCCCTCAGAAATCACATCACAATTATTATAGTCGACAAACAACACTGACCTTGCCTTTTTATAAAAGAGGTAATGTTTTCAGCCTTTGAAAACAAACTTCTGCCATTGTTAAATTAAAATGTGTCACTGTCTTAATTTTAATTAAAATGTTTGGCCTTGTTTGGAAAAATATGTTGCACATAACACACAGAAACAGTGAGGCTTTTTTTATACTGCTCCTCTAATATAATTCTTAAAGCTGTGGCCAATATGCGCTCCTTCACTTTCCCTGCTTTTCAAGCTCTTCTCCATCCCCCTCAGAGTAATTGATTTGGGGATGGAGTTTTGCATGGGGAATAAAGGCAATAACACATCGTCTGGTCTCATGCTTTTAATCTCAGCTCCATTTCTCTTCCTTTTCATGTCTATAATTTAGTTGATGTTGAAAAAAAAATGCTGAATCCATTGAGGCATCCTCCTTTGCTCTTGGCAGAAGTAGGAACTTGAGTCATGTCTGTCTGTTTGCATATTTGTCTTTGTTCTGGTTTGTTTTTGGTGTGAAGCTGCAGGTGCACGGTTTCAGGAAGGTAGCATGGTAAAAGGTATCCCAACTCCCCTTTGGATTTTCTCTTTTTGCATGTTTTTTTTATTTCATAACTCTCCTCACTCCTCCTTCATTTGTCTGTTTTTATGTTTTCTTTCTTTCAAAAATGGAACCTCAACATTTTGTGTAGTGCAAAAACTATGAGGGACAAAAGGTTGAAGACAGGGTAGATCAACATTCTCTGCTGTCTGCATTTCCTCGCTTTTCCTCCCTCACACTTTGACCAGCCCTTCCTCCACCACCTGCATCCTGCTCCAGCATTAAAGTTTTGAATGTTATGAAAAAGAAAGTTTTACAAGTGGGAAAAGGGAAAAGCTGCACTCTGTTGCCACGTTAAACTTTAATGTCACCCATGGCCACGTATACTGCAAGTTGTCTCAATATTTAATACAGCAATTAGAAAGGTTATGATGTGCTACTGAGAACATTAAACCCTCATAGTCATTGTTTTTATTTGTTTTGTTTTATGCCCCCTTACTGTCATCTTTTAAATTTTCAGTCTCTTGCTTTCTATCATCGTGCTCTGCCTTGCTTTCTGATATTTTCAGCGATAATGCGTGATTGTTTCTCATGCTTCAGCTACATTCCGCACTTCACTTCAACCCCTTTTGTTCACATGCGTTTATAAAGTGGTGTTTTAGCCACCTGCATCCCAGCAGAAGTACACACTCAACTGCATTTCCATCTTTATGCTAAAATTGTCTGGACACTAGACTGCACCTACACAGCATCCCACCTCCCACAACACACACACACGCACAAGACCTTTCCAAGCTGTTTCAAGTTCTATTTGCCCATTCCCTTCAAAATGGGTGGAAAATGGAGGAGCTGGCGCCAAATAGGCCGTTTGCCAAATCACCGAAAACCCCCAAATGGCCTCCATTAAAGTTTCCGGGCTCTTGGCAGCGTGAGGCCACAGTGTTTGGAGGTCATTTTTAAAAGCCCCATGTAAAGACCCCCCTTTCAGCCATCTCAGGCCTTCACCGTGTGTGTGTTTGTTCGTGTGTGTGTAAGTGACTGAGTTCAGGCTTTATTAGGCTTCAGTGGTGTTTGGACAGCCGGAAGAGTAGTACTAATAGGACAGAATGATGCAGAAATGGACAGAAAGCCCCCTTGGAGTTCTTGAAGCTCATTTTCTCTCTCCCTTACTTTTACCCTCTCACTCTGTTTCAATCACTCACTCATGCCCCCCACCTCTCCTCCCCGTTCCACTCTTCTCTTCATCAGCAACGCTCCGCTTTCTCAGCCTTGGCTGTCACACGGTCCCGGTGTTGCTCCACTAATTTTTCACATCCCTTTATTCCTGCTATTCGGCCTTTTCCCAAAAGCACTTTAAGTCAGCGGGGGGAAGCTTTTAGCCACTGATTACTCCTACACGGTAATTTCTCCTTGTTTTGCTCCTTTTTCTGTTTCTTTTATAACTCTTGTCTTTTTGGTTTTCCCTCTCTTTTTTTCGTCCTTCTCACTACTTTTTCAGTTTTACTTATGCTCTCTGTTCCTTATCTCTGTCTCTCTCTTACTTTCCTTGGTCGTTGTGCACAAGAAATATCCTGTGGTCAGTTTTTGTGGAACATTCTGTGTTAAACATGGTGGACAACATGTGGCTCCAGCCAAGGAACAACATGGGATAAAGGATAATTTCAACCATGGTCCTTTTCCCAGAGTGCCAAGGCTCCCTCATGAAATCCCTATATATTTTTATTTTATCTTTTGGGTAACCTGTAGCTAGAGGGACCTCAGCGATGTCCTACATTTTACCTATACTTTCTACAAGGTGAAACGTGTCTCTCAGCAGGACAAAAAAACCCTTTATTGTTATGATTAGATTGAAATGATCTTGTTTACCTGCTTAAGTCCAAAAACACTCTGGCAACACCCGAAAAGTGCCACAACAGTCAGCCCTGTTATTGTTTATATATTCTGAACACATACGGCAGTGTCCTATTTTCTAGGGCTGACCGGCGGTCATTGCTCCAAAAAAGCTGGATTTTTTCAGACTTGTTTCCTTGATTAGCATGTCCCAGCTACTGTACGTTGACTTAATAGCAAGCCTTCCTCTGTGGTTTTGGAGCACTCACAGTGGATGAGGAGAAACTTATTGCTGTGGTATAAAAATAGTGGACCTCTACGACCCGCAGTCCCGGCGTGATAATGATAATATTAAAGAATATATTTCCCGGCAAACCGTAGGTGCAGAGACGAACTAGAACACACAGAAGGCAAATAATTATTGAGCAGCTCTCCAAAATCATGTCGCTTTATGTTACTCTTAATAAGCTGTGAGGCTCTGTTGACGTGTTGCCCAGCTTAATGTCCTTTGTGTGCTAAAGCCTGCAAATAATGCATGCTGGCAGTGTTGTGGTTTGGACTTTGTTGAAACTTGAAACTTGTTACAATAAATTTTCAAAAAACGTGTAACTGTTATCCCACAAAGGGAGTTAATAAAAAGTGTGCGACATGGATCTTGTAGTCGAATAACAAATATATAGGAACATATAGAGTAAAGAAGTTATGGGTTGATTTGTATTTTGGATTAGTTTGGCGAGGTAGTAACATTTCTGTCTCAGAGATTAGTTTTAATATAATTTGGAATAGAATGAAAGTGTGTTAAAAAATTAGACAAAATAAAAAGAGCACTCTTGTTAATAATATTCTCATTGGCCAGAATGATATTTGAAGCATGGCACTGCTCCATCTCTCAACTGTGATCTTGATCTCAGGGTAGCTTTTGTCACTTTTTATCGAGGGCTCGACCTTGAAATAGCCCAAATATTTCCCAGGTCATCAGTCTGGTGACCTCCCCTTGTCTTTGACTTAATTTTTTCCCCCTCTCTTCTTCTCCTCTTTTCGCCCTTTCTTTTTCAGCCTGTTACAAACAGTTTGTCTATTTTCTCTATTTTCTTTCTTTCTCTCCCTCTCATCTGTCTTACTTTATCTTCTCCAACCTGTCTGTGTGTCTCCCTCTGTTCTCAATAACAATATAGCACCCTCCAATTTGCTCTACTGGCAATAAAGACGGAGGAAAACATGAGTGAGGAATTGGCTTGTTGGTGCTTCGTCTGCCTCGCATCCCTCAGCCCTCCCCTGACACCTTCTCTTTCCCCCATATCACACACTGTTACCTGGCAATCTGCTCAGCGGAGATGTGATTGTTGAAACAACTCGAGCAGAAGTAACACTAAAAGGCTTTTAATCTGTAGAAAAGCCTCCCTTTCTGATTTGAACATTTTCATCTGTAAAAGGAAACATCCATTATCAGAGAACAGTGTTTCGAGATTTTTTTTTTTTTTTAAGTGGGAAGCACGTGAGGGTACTGTGTGAGGTGTGGATTGTGTTACTGCATGCATTTTTGCATATGTGTGTGTCACAGTGGCATTTTGAGTTATGCTTTGCTCTCAGCGATGTCTGTAATTAGCAATAAAAACCCCAATGACATGGCCTGGGCTGCTTTTCAAGGTTATTCGTTCAGTCTACTAAACTCAAAGAGTCTTTCTGCCCCAATAATTCTTTTGTTCGTCAGTCTGACTAAAGTCGTTTTTAGCTTAATTCTCTTTAGATTGATTGCAAGTGGCTCATTTTACATGATTAGTTTTATATTCATTTTAGATCAGTATTTTAATAATCTGTTCTTCAAATGGATTTCTGGTATGAATACAGATGTTGCATCCTCGTTTATGACTGAGTGAACTGTGACCTTCCTCCATATTCCCTCTCTCAAATCGCCTCGACGACGTTTTCGGTTTCAATCATCAAATATTCATCCCTTTGAGAGAATTAATAATTTATTATTACAATTCAGAATCAGACATCAGACAATCACCATGAAATAATAATTTTCCATTTGCTCACGACCCATTGATAATTCATATTTTCTCCACACTTCCCTCTCTCCTCTCATTTCCCTCCTCATCCTCTTTTTTTATCCCTGTGATCAGCTCAACACCTGGTGAGGGACCGAGGCTGTGTCACTGTCTGTCCCGTTACCATGGTGATTAGGAGGTTAGGAGCCCCAGAAGGGCCCCTAATAAGAGGGAAACAGGGTGTGAAATTAAGGTTGTAGGACAAATATAGCATCTGTTTTGTAAGCAAGGCTGTGAGGACGGTGGTTTAATGTACATTGATAGAAAAAAAGTAACCCAAACAGCAGGTGGTTTGTACAGTAGTTGCCTTCAGGTCGATAAAATCTGAGTTTGAATGTGTTTTCCCAACTTACTCTATGTACATGTTTCTCTCAGCAATGCTAAAAGTTATTTTACTTTTCCCTGTAAGCCACTATAAGAGAGAATGGAATACCAATAAGCCCTAATGATTACTCTTCATTATTCTCATTAGTGATAAGCAGTGTTTTATAATGTGGCTCAAAGAGTTCATCCCTGTAGGAGGCTGGTTGTACCGACACTCTTCAGGACACGGCTATGCTTTTGTGTCTCACTGGGCACAATAGTGGCACACTAATGAATGTAAACATGTATTTCAGTGTCATGCTTGATTCTGCTTCCCATGTTCCCCTCAAGGTGAAAAACCACTACAGAAACCTTTTCCCCCTAATGGGACAGTTTAATATGCCACTTCAAAAGTCTGTTGCCTCATCTCTGCATTCTTTTTCCCTTTTAATTTTCAATTCTTTGCTTATTCTTTTACTCATCTTGTTGGCGACTCCTGCGGTGTATACTCCTTCTCTTAACACAGTTATTCCTCTTATGGCATTACCAGTTAAAATATACCACACCTCTTAAATGGTAACTTAGGGATTTTTCAACCTGGTCCCTATTTTTCCATGTTTTTGTGTCTGTGTGACTGATTGGGACAACTTTTTTTTTTTAAAAATTGTATTTAGCGAGGGTGCTGTCTGCAGCAGCGAGACAGGGCAGCAACATAATCCTTACACCTCATCAAAGTTCATCCTCTAAAGTGCTTGTTTTTTCCACTTACAGGCTCACATTGTTATTACAGGTGTCTGAAACTTTGTGGAAATGATCCCTACACAGATAGAGCTCTTTTTTAAAGAGTAAAATCATTTTGTTTAACCAGAACCAGAAATTGTCGCAACATTACTCTCCTCCAGACTCCATAGACTTGATTTTAATTTTAACTGCTCTGATCTGCTTCTGCCATGGTTGGTTAGTTTGTGTTATTGTGTGACTTTTGTGTTTATAACCCTTTAAAACATCCACACTCCAAGCTAGTAACACAAACAAAAAAAACAGCCAAGTGAAACAGTAGGAGAAACTAGTCGAATGAGGCAGTGGTAGCAACTCTTGTGTTCTGCAAAGTAGAATTACAGTTTTTATCAATAGAGCCTGGTGGTTATGACAATGGCGATACAGTGACTTTTTATGGATGAACAAAAATGATCTTACTCTTTAAAAAAAGGTATACCTCTGTAGGGATATTTTTGATAATGTTGTCAGACACTTGTAATAACAATCTGAGCCTGTCAGTGGCAAAAGCAAGCACTTTAATGGACATAATTTGATGGGACACAATTGCCAAGGACAATGTTGTAGTCTTGTTTTGCTGCTACTGACCACAGTGCACTCACTTAATACTGAATTTCAAAAAAAGGTTGTGCCAATTAGTCACATAGACACAAAAATATGGGAACATAGGGTTCGAGTTGATAAATACCTAAGTAAAACAAACCAGAATGCAATAATCAAATTTTAACACCATAAAAATATCAATACAAGTAAACAGATTTAGTCCATTTTCGAAAATTGTGACAGAGAGGCTTACATTATTTAAGCTTCCATCATCTAGTTAGAAAGAGAGGCTGACAGACCTTGGTCTGCATTGAGACCAGGACGGTGTGGTGAGAACGCTGCTGACAGAAACAATTGGCTGACATTGGATGTTGGCAAACTAGTGCGCAACATTATGTGCAATGTTGACCGTGTGAGTGCCTAAAATACATGAGCAAATACTTCTTTACAAGTAAAAGACTGTTACTGTTATGCTTGGCGGCTATAGAAAGACAATCCAATTGAATGTTTTAAACTGTAGTTTTGTTAAGTGTAACCCAAATACTTTATTTTAACTTTCCCTATAGAGGCTTTAGAGTTGCAAACACAACAAATTAAGTGCTGTTTGTCAAACAGAGATACAGATTTGACAACACAAAGATTTGCACAATAAAAGACAATCTAAACACTTAATTGACCACTAGTAAATATAGTAATATAACATCAGCCTGCAATCAAAGAAAAACAACTTTTGAACAACAAAATTGTTTCTCATAATATATCTGACATATTCCGCCTTAAATTTGATTAAGGTGGAATTTACTTGTTCTCAGATGCCACAATTTTGGCCTTTATCAAAAACTCATATTAATATCTGTATTGGCTTATTGGCACTGAGTGTAGCTTCTGTTGGAATTTCCCATCTACAGTGCACTGCCTCGTCTTTGATGGCTTTAATGGTGTTGGACAGGTATGGGATTGTCAATCAGTGCCCACTGGAGGAGGCTGACCCCGGCCGTCTACTTGCTCATCACTGGGTGCTCCGATTCATTTGTTCGATTCCTGGATGCCTGTCTTTCCCTGAGGGGAATACTCAGCATGCTCTGGCTCTTTGGCTCAGGAAAGGATTGACTCAGACAAAGAGTCGATTAGGGAGACGGGAGAAGCAGACCACATGCATGTGACCGTTTGATGTTTCACAACTCGGTTTGTACGGACCACTACTTTAAGCTTTCTGCCCATGCAAAAGACAAGGCTTTATCTCCTGTGAATGTGTGTGTGTGTGTGTGTGTGTGTGTGTTGATATTTGTACTAAGTATGTTTTCGTGTGCTTCTACTGGTGTGGACTGTCTGAGGATGTTCACAGCAAAACGGGCAGAAGAATGGTGGGGGGTATCAAAGTCTTAACCCCTCTGCATTAATCAGAACCTGTTTATAATCCAAGCCTGCTGAGCCCCAAGCACTGCCTCTTTGGTTTGTGTGTGTGTGAGTTTCTGCACATGTTGATAGCACAATCAGCAGGGAACGCTTGTTAATAATACATTTGCAGCTTTTCTTTCTGTGGTCTCTTGCTATTCTCGTCTTTCTGGCCTCGAATGTTTCGCTCTTTTCTAGCTCTCCATTGGTGTTTCTCCCTTGTTCATTCCGTCTCTCATTTTTCTTCCCTTTCCATCCTTCCCTGCCACCCTGCTTGCTTCTGTTTTGCCTGGAAGTGGTTGTAACTGTTGATGGTCAATGGGATGCATTAGCACAGCTTGAATTTCCAGTTCTGCGGCGCTGCTCCCCTTGTTTTTTTGATTGAGGCTGCAACTCATGATTGTTGTTGTTATTGATTAGTCTGACGATTATTTTCTCTGTAATTGTTTGGCCTATAACATAATATGAAAACAGAAACATTGCATGTCCCCAGAGCTCAAAGTGATGCTTGTTTATTTCTGACCAACAGTCCAAAACCCAACAATATTAAGTTTACTATCATATAAGAGAAGCACTTACAGGGGGCAAAAATAAATAAAAGCAAATCTTCACATTTGAGAAGCTGGAATCAGCAAACATTTGGCAATTTAGCTTGAAAATGAATTATTTGATTATCAGTCTTAACGCCATTAAAGTTTGTGATGATAAACTAATCGATTAAGCGATTGATTAAGCGGCTTATCATTAGAGCTCCTTCTCATTATTGATTAATCTCTTAATAATTATTTTTTAATGTATTAATCATTTATAAAATCAGTTTATCTCTGTAAAATACCTATATCCAGTGTCCAATGTGACGTTTTTGTTGAGCCAACCGTCCAAAACCTAAAGATGAAAAATTTACAATAACTTAATTCATTCATTAATTTAACTTTTTATATAATGAGGTGAATTTCTCTGAGATTAAAATCTCTTTTGCATGATATAAAACAGCAGGGGGGGAATCTACAAATCTGAGAAAGTGGAACAACTACATTTTTGATAAAGGACTTACGTGCTTAATCAATTATCAAAAGCGTCACTTAATGTCCTGACTTTACCTAACTGATTAAACAACTACTTGTTTCAGCACTAATGTGAATGTTTGTGTCAGAGATTGCAAAAGACCAATTGATATTCTCAAAAGAAATAACAGAGGTGCTTTTGATTTGAAAAACAGCAACCTTCACAAATCATTGCTGGTAGCAATAGGCGACTCGGTGTGTGTGTGTAGTGGTTTATGTGATACTGTATGTGTGTGGTTGATACTGTATGTCTTTGAGTGCGCCGCTAATGCACCAAGGACTCACCGCGCCTCCTTTCCTCCTACCATATCACAAAGATTGCCTAAGATAGCACATCTCTGTGTCACCCCCCCGCTGAGCTGACTCTGCAGCAGGCTGTCCCATAATATCAGATTTTTATGCATCCCTCTAATGCCTCCTGTAAATGTGCCACTTTTTTATCCTCCCCTCTGCTTTCTTTTGTCATTAGCGGGCCCTATCAAGGGGGCAGCCTGGAAAGTAGGCTAAAATAGGTTTTACTGTGTGCATTTGTCCTTGTGTACATGTGATATACACACACACACACACACACGCATGCACGCACGCACGCACGCACGCACACACACACACACACACACACACACACCTGCCTTCACACTCACACTGATACACACACACAGGGTATACATGCTGATGTCAAACTCTGGAGCGATACTGTTGTTATGTCAACATGATGCAGTCTGTGAATAAGCTGCTTGTGACTGAGTTTGCCACTAGTCTGCACTGTGGTCGCAGAAGGAAAAGAAAATGTCTATTAAAACCATACTTTTGTTGTTTTTAGTGTATTTGCTACCACCGTTCTGGTTTTACTTCCACCAAAACCAGACTTTACTTACTTTTGGTTCCGGATCAAGAATTCAAAATAAGAAGTAATGTCTTTAAATTCATAGTAAAAGTAAATTCACCAAGGGTAACAGCAATTGGCAGTATCTGACTCTGAATTCATTGCAGAAAACTAAAAATAAATGCAAAGTAATATGTTTAAACTTTGTTTCTTCCAAAACTGAAGTGTTTTAATTAATTATATTTAGGTTATAAATGAATCAGACACCTTTTAATCAAATACTTTCCAGCTACACTCAGTGATATGGTGACCTGTAAGGCTGAGAAAACACAGAAGGATTATAAACCTGGTTGAAATCAGATTTCGACCATCTCAGCATTTTAAGAGGAAATGGTGACTACACCACTCAGATGATCTGTCTGGGAGAAGTTTCCGATTTGATCCTAACCACACATATTTAATTGGAGACTGATCTTAGCCTTTCTAAAATATCAAATATGTTTGAAATTAGAAACCTAACATCTGCGCAGATCCTTAGCAACTGTGTTGGAGTCATAAACAAATTCCAGCAGAGACAGATGCCAGTGAAGGCAACAGCCTCTTCCTGGTGAAACTGAGTATGTGTTTGAGATCATATGTTGATTTTCAGTAATGCATCTGCAGCAACAGCAGGGACATATTTTTATTAAATTATTTAATTAAACACTTTTGGGGAATGCTTGCCGTTCGATTTAAAGCCTAGACCCCTTAACCTTTTTACTGGCCTGGTGTGGCTAAATATTTGGACAAATAAACTTTATAGAAATACTTTGGATGTAAAAAAACAACCTCTTGAAGCCCACCGGGATGCCCTCTTGAACTAGTTAGCTAGCAAGTCAAGTCACTGGTCCTCGCCAAAAAAAGTCTAGAATTGTGATTTTAACCTTTTGATGGAGCCATGCTAGTCGTTGCCGCTAACTAGCTGCTGGTATTAGCTTTCATATTTAGCACAGACATGGTAGTGGTATCAATTCTCTCATTAAACTTTTTTAGTATAAGAATTATACATTCTTTAAATGACAGCTTTCACCTTAAAAAACTGCTACAAATGCTAGTATCAACACTGCTCTGGTGCTATTTTATTTCTGTTTCTTTTCACAACATTCTCACTTTGTTTGTCTGTTCATTACTTCCTTGCCCACAAGCTGTTTAAAAGCCAGTGAGTGTGTTAAAACAGAGTGCTGTCCCCAGTGGAGGTGTCTTTTTTTTTTATTTTCTTGGATTTAAAACAAAACCCCCGGGAAGTTACACTGGTATTTCCATGCTGGGCTTCAGACAACATACAAGTGCTGTTTGGTTTTAGTTCGAGACCAGCATGGGCATTCTAAGCTCACATTTGGAGCAGTGACTCACTGGATACGTGTGTATGAGTACGTGTGGGTAGCTCCTCATTTGTCGGGTGGTGATGGACTGACCTACACTTGATATGTTCTGTCTTGCAATGAGAATTAGTATGGTTCTACCTGCGAATGCACTTATGTCTCATACATGGGGCTCTCTGGTTGTAATGAAGTGTCTGCACAAGTGTCTGTGCCTGTAGAAGTGTGCAAGAAACACTTGACTTTGTGTCATCAATAAGGCCTCTTTTTCATGTGATGTATTACTGTCTGGGCAAGTCCATGGCTCCACTCCAGGTTTTTTTCCTCTAACTGTCCCCCTCGTTGCTTTTCTTTTTCTATTTTCATTTCTATTTTTCCTCACGCTCTCCTGTGCTTTCACTCCATCCTTCTCTCCCGTTGCACCCAGGGGAACGATGGTTCTCTAACAGGCTTTGCAGAAAGCTTGTGGACCTGATGATTGAGCAGTGTGAGTAGGAAAACAACACAAAAGGTCAGTTTTCCATTTTTTCACGGGTGAGGCTCAGGTTTGCTGTTACCCCAGGCCTTATAGGCGCATTTATTATGCAAGCCATGCGGCGTATGACCTAGCTCCTGTAGAATTAGCATTGACGTGGGGAATATGGCAGTGAATAAAGGTTTAACAGTGACCCCTTAGCCATCTGTGATAGTGTTGAACTAATTAGCTTACCACGTCATGTCTCCCTCTCGCTCTGTCTCTTTCTTTGTCTGTCTCTCTCGTCGTCAGTCATTCAGTCAGTCTCGCACAAACGCACACAAACACACAGTGGACTTGTATAGCCATTAGCCATGTTAATGGGTTGAGTCTCCGTTAAACTACTGGACATTAATTGTGAAGTTGAACAGTAATGGGAAAGATAATGGTGTACTTGTCTACAGCTTATTATCTAGAAAATAAAGGGAGTGCTAGGCCATGTAGCTTCCACAACGAACACTGCTGCCTTGTCCCAACTGTTTTTATATATTAGAAATTGTTAACATACAGAGCAGCCCCTCGTCTTTAATTCTAGTTCCCTTCCTTTCTTCCTTTTGTCACCCAACTTCTTGTTTTTTAGTTGTGATTTGCTCACTTTTGAATCTGTTTATGGCAAACCTTTCTAATCTGGCCAATAATTTCAGCGTTTCTTGGATCTTTTTTTTGTAGTGGAGGCAATCCGCCTTGCCTGAAATAAAGATCAAAGAAAAACAAATTATAACATTTTAATGAAATATAATATTAGGCTTATTAAGCTTCATGGAAAAAAAGCAGTGGCGCTACATAGCACAGCAAAAGCCACATATTTAATGAGCGAGGTAATTTAAAAGGAAAAATGTCATAGATGTCTGTGCCCTTGATTTTAACCCACCTTGAATAACTGTAATATGCATCATGATCTCTCTGACTCAGCTCAACAGTTGTTCAATTGATCGATCATATTAGTCATTCGGTCCACAGTAGTTAATCAGAGAGGCGCATTGTAGATAAAGAAAACCTTCTGAGTGTTTACAAATCAGGTGTAGGTGTGTAACACATTCGCTGTTGCACTGCAGTTCAGACACCAGGGCCAAGTTCAGCCCCGACAAAACATGGCAAAACTTTTAGTTAAAAGTTCAGTGTGCAATATTTCTGAGGATCTATTGACAGAAATGCAATATAATATCCATAACTACAGTGGATAGAAAAAGTCTACACACCCCTGTTAACATGCCAGGTTCTTATGATGTAAAATAATGAGACAAAGATAAATCATGTCAGAACTTTTTCCACGTTTAATGTGACCTATAATGTGAACAATTCAATTGAAAAACAAATTGAAATCTTTCAGGGGAAAATGAAAAATAAAAACCCTCAAATAACCTGGTTGCATAAGTGTGCACACCCTTAGACTAATACTATGTTGAAGCACCTTTTGATTTTATTACAGCAGTCAGTCTTTTTG